>CAUYON010072451.1:0-30495 GCA_963573935.1 Arctocebus calabarensis | reverse complement strand
GGTTGCTGTGAGCAGTGTGACGCCACGGCACTCTAACCAGGGCGATAAAGTGAGACTCTGTCTCTACAAAAAAAAAAAAGTAAGTTACAAATGAGGCCTCAAATAGCACCAGGAAATGTGGATCTTAATATTCAGATCAATGAATTATGGCCTTATGGCCTTACACACATTCACATACACTCCAATGTATCTCATACTCAGATTTCCACACACCCAGAGACAGCTGCATGCCTAATATCCAAATCTGAACAATCATAGCTTGCCTGACATTCTTTTGAGCTCACAACTCAGTTGCTTAAGTGCTCTTTCTCCAGACAACCATCACGCTGGTACGTCGCCCACCTGCTTTATGTGTACTTCACGTTCTCTCACAGAGAATGTTAAAGACATGTACTCGAGGGCTAAGAGCTAATAAGACTAACAATTCTTACTGCTTCAAAGAGCTAATTCCTAAGCAAAACTTTTTAAAACTGCAAAAATGTGGGCAGTAAATAATAGAACGACCAGTGCTATTAATAGAGTTTGGTGCTAGATTCTGGAGTCAGGCTAAGGCATTAGCAGTTTTATTCACTATTGCTTCTGCAACCTCAGTGTAAATGATTGGTATTGGTTGATATCAGTAGTTGTACAGGTATGACTTTGAAAATAATTTTGACATTACAGTAATTCAAGCAGATCACAGAAGGGCTAAGTACCCGAGATCAACCTGTCAGGTGGGGTTATGGCATAGCATAAAATTAAGAGACTTGGAAGTCAGAAGACCTGATGTTAGTTACTGCAGCTCACTTACTTAAGTCTTAAGACCTTACTGCAATTATAAAATTGGATAATGACCCATTTTCACAGGGTTGTTCTAAAAAACAAGATGTTACTATGGCAATGTCCGACATGCCCTAGAGCCCTATGTGGTGGTGTTTGTTTCTTACAGACGGACGAGGAGAAGAGACAGGGGCTCCCGGTGGTGATGCCAGTGTTTGACCGGAACACCTGCAGCATCCCCAAGTCCCAGATCTCCTTCATCGACTACTTCATCACAGACATGTTCGATGCTTGGGATGGTGAGAGAGTTACTGTCCAGTCATCTACAAAGAACGCTCAGTTCTACTTGGATTACCACGGTTCATAACATATGCTGGGCCTAAATGGCAAATGAAATATTATTTTTTAAAAGTTAGCTATTTGTGGCCAGATAGGGTGAGGTGGCACATGTGTCCTTTTTGCGTCTCCAGCACGTGGCCCAGAGCCTTGTGTACAGAAGACTTGATGATTGATAAATGGATAAACAAGTCTTTGCCTCTTCAGAGGACATGTTCTCAAGGCTTATACAAGTTTTATTCTATTATTGAGGAAATTCTAGAAAAAATGCAGCTACTCGGGAGGCTGAGGCAAGAGAATCGCTTAAGCCCAAGAGCTGGAGGTTGCTGTGAGCTGTGACTCCACAGCACTCTACTGAGGGTGATAGAATGAAACTCTGTCTCCACAAAAAACAAAAACAAAACCAAAAACCCTACTAAAAAAGAAAAAATGCTAAATATATTGAATCTACTTTGAATCACAGGTCCTTCTGATAATGTCACTGATAAATAGCTTTTCAACTTTTAATTAAAAGGACCTATTTGTAGTTCAGAAACTAGTGCCTCAAGACTTGTCCTTATGCCTGTGTGTTCACTTCCAGTCTACGGCCTGGCCCAGGGTACTCCAATTCCAATCCTACTTCTCCCAGGGAGCCCCAGCATTATAAAGCCTTCTGGGGTGTAACTTAACATGGGTCTTTTGATTCTTTTCTGTCCTTGCAGCCTTTGCACATCTGCCAGCCCTGATGCAAAATTTGGCTGATAACTACAAACACTGGAAGACGCTAGACGACCTAAAGTGCAAAAGTCTGAGGCTTCCATCTGACGGCTGAAGCCAAGCCAGACAAGCGGACCTCTTGATCTACAAAGGGCACTGTGAATCACAGTAGTGTGAACAAGAGGCTTTCCTTTATAGGACAATGGCAGGTGCAGGTGAAAGAGCTAATGTTTAATATTTGACCTTGAATCATTCATGTCCCCAAATTTCATTTTCAGAAAGTTACATTCCATGAAAAAAAAATTGTTCTTTGGGACAGTCACTTAGTGACAGAACAAATAGTTGGCAAATACCTTTGCTCTGCTGTCATCCTGTGTGCCCTTGTACAGCCCTGAAGCTGATTCACTGTAACTAGAAGGACAAAAGAAGCAAAGACTTGGTGCCTGTGAGCTCATCCCCTGGATAGTGACTCAGCAGCTTAGCTAGTGTTCAGCTCATCTCTCTCCACCATTTAGCTTGACTATCTTCCTCAAGAGCCTCAGTCCTAAGGATTCACAGTTTAGCTTATCTGAAAAGATATATCTAAGGAAAAAAACTACCTAAAAGGAGCAAAACAACTAGGACCAAATTATCGATAAACTAGTTAGCTTCGCAGCCTGTACGGCTAGGTGGTTCTTTTGGTGGATGGTATTAACTCCCAAGTTCGAAGACAGCCTTGGCCTTGATGAGTGCCCTCTCTAGGCTTGTCACAGCAGCTTGTGTTGCCCTTTTTCCTATAAGGAAGCCATCCACGATGGGGCAGGGAATAGCATCTCATTTTGGGGGAATCCATCATAAGTATCCCTTATTTCTGGCTCTCAGAGACAGCCTCCAAGGCACTGAGTATCTATAAAAGCCATTAAATCTGAATGCCCTTGGACAGATTTTTTTTAAAAGAAAAAAATTTATATGTATTTACTGTTTAAATTTTTTATTAAAATCTGAATTTTCTGGGCATAGCCCATGGAGTATGTTGTGCCATGCACCACTGCTAAGTTTGGGGAGGGGATAGGGGAAGGTTCAGATATTTTTAACTAATCTATATTTGAGATCATGCCATTTGCTTTAATGATGTAAAAAGTAGCACGATGTGTAAATACATCAGAAAATAGACATATGGGGCGGCAGTAAATACTATTTTAAGCTATTAATTGTATGCTAAAAGCTTCTAAAGCACAAGTGCATATTTTTATACAGCTCTTTTCACAACTTTCTGTGATCTACATAAAGTTAGACTTGAGAGTCTCCTTTCTCTTTTACCAGCCAACCCTTCTGTATTATAAACATTAGAAACACAGTAAACAAAATATCTTAGTTTTTCTTCCTCTGCACTCCATGCTGCATTTTTAAGAAGTACAGAGACTAAATTAATCGAATCAGTGATTACTTTTTTTTCAATTAAGAATTGGAATGCAATTTACTAGGAACTGGTACACAGGGAGAAAAAAATGACTTAACACTACATACTGTGCCAATGGTTTTTTTTCTATGTTTTGTACCAAAAATGGAAACATGACAATTCCATACAAAGAAATGTATCTAAATTATTTTTGTTAGATAAGAGAACTTGCTTGGTCAGGACAGCAGCCAGCTTTGTATTGTAATGCTGTATTATGTAAATGTGATGAATATGTTTTTGTGAAGTACTTGTAACTAAATTCTTACAGCCATTTTTCATTCCCAGCAGCTGTTTTTATTTTTACCTCTTTGGCCTAAATTTTTCATAATTTCAAATTTTTGGTTTAGTGTCCTTTATTTCTTGAGTCACACACTTTGTTTTCAGAACACATTAAAATCAGGATGCCAGAATCCTGTATTAAGGAGCTAGATCATTTGTCTAGGTTTCAGAAGCTGCCTTGAGACAAGGACAATCTTCTCTGATCATCTCACTTTCAGTTCTATTTGGTAAGTAACATTTATCAGGTGTCTGACATTTTCTATGTGAAACATTACAGCTTAGTGTTATGTCAAATTAATTTCATGCTTACTTCAAACTTTAGTATTAATGTGTGAATGTTAAATGCTTTAAGACAGCCAGGTGCTAAAGCTTCAGCACATTTGTTCTTTATCAGTATAATATAGCAACTCAGAAGATACTAACTAGTATTTTCTTCCAAATAACCAATTTGTTAGAGATACAAGTTTTCAAATGGTATGTGTATCAGACAATATTTATACATAGGAAGTCCCCAGGTTATAAATAAGATAGGTTTGTTCTTAAGTTGAATTTGTATAGGAGGTACATTTACCCATTACCTGTAATAGTCTCTGTTTAAAAGTGCAAGTTGAATGTCGGTTGGATATTTGTAAATTTGGGACTGCCTGTAATATAAACTATGCCAACTGCCTCTTATACTGAGTTGTTTACTAAAACACCAAGGGTTGAGAGCAGCCATATTAACTTAGGAAGAAAATACAACACTAATTCAATGAGAAGTCACATTATTACTAGCCAGTAGAAGAACATTAGCTATAAAACATTGTTAGTAGGACCAGAATGTCCCTATAATTTCACGAAGTCATTTTTTAGTTCCAATTTGAGATTTTGAAATATGCTTGCCCTAACAGTCAGGACTGGTTAGGCTTCTGGGCACAGAACAAGACCATCAGTTCAATCGGAACCCCACTCAACTTGAAGAGATACACGGAAGAGATGGTCCAAGGCTCTGCATTATGTGAACAGAGCCAGAAAATGGGGTAATAAAGGTATTTGTAAATAAAAAAGGACAAGGCATTTGTGCACGTTGTTACAGTACATAGTGTTACTTCTGGTTTTGCAAGTATCATATTTCTTCTAAATTAAAACTTGGACTTAGCAGCAGTCTGGATGACCCTACCAAAGACCATCAGGTCTGAGTCCCTCCCAGAATCTCCCATCATGCCTTTATCCTCCATCTCTCTGACCTTCCGGGGCATGCATGAAAATAAAAGCCATCAAGTCCACTGAAAGGGGAGGAGGCTGCCCCCTGGACATAACAGTCTCTAGTAGCAGAAAACTAGAGTACAACCATACCTCCTTTTATTATACTTTGCTTTTACTGATTTCTTTTTTTAACAAATTGAAGCTTTGTGGCAGCCCACATCAAGTATGTCTACTGGTGCCATTTTACCAGGAGCACATGCTCATTTGCTGTGTCACATCTCAGTTACTCTTACAGTATTTCAAACTTTGTCATTATATCTATTATGGTGGTCTGTAATTTTTGTTACTGTTGTAATTGTTTTGGGGTGCCACAACCTACAACTATGTAAGACAGCAAACTTGTCAATTATTGTGTTCAGACTGCTCCCCCTGCATCTCTCTTCAGGAAACATAACAACATGGAAATTAGCCCAATTAATAACCTTTAATGATAAGAATATAAAACAGCCTTATTGTTCAGATGAGAAAGTTTGAGTGGTCTGGGAAGAAGATCCAACCAGCTACAACATGCCCTGAAACTAATTTTTGACCGCTCAGAGGTGAGGAAGCTTAAGAAAAATTTGAAGTAAGCAAGAGGGGGTTAGTTCATGAGGTTTACGGAAATAAGCCATCTCCATAACATGAAAGTGCAAGGGGAAGCAGCAAGTTGCCCAGAAAGTCTAGCTAAGATAACTGATGAGAGGACCTACATTAAGCAACTGATTTTCTGTGAAGATGAAACTGCCTCCTATTGAAGATGCCATCTAGGACTTTCAGAGCTAGAAAAGTCAATGCCTGGCTTCTCTCTTGTTAAGGACCAATGTAGCTGGTGACCTAAAGTTGAAGCTAATGTTCACATACCATCCCAAATATACAAGGACTCTTAGGAATTATGCTAACCCTCCTCTGCCTATGCTCTAGAAATGGAAAAACAAAGCCTGAATGTCGGTGCATCTGTTCACAGCATGGTTATGGAATATTTGAAGCTCACTGTTGAGACCAACTGTTCAGAAAGATTGCTTTCAGGATATCACTGCTCATTGACAATGTACCTGGTCACCAGAGAGCTCTGCTGGAGATGTACAAGGAGATTGATGTTAACACGAGATCGATTCTGTAGCCCATAGATCAAGGATTAATTTTAAGTCTTACTATTTAAGGAATACATTTTATAAGCCTATAGCTGCCCTAGATAGTGCTTCTTCTGGATCTGGAGCAAAATAAATTGAAAAGCTTCTGGAAAGGATTTACCATTATAGACACCATTAAGAATATTGAGGTCAAAATATCAATATTAAGAGGACTTTGGAAACAGTTGATTCCATCCCCCATGAATGATCAGAGGAGTTTAAGACTTCAGTAAAAGTATGACTGCAGGTGTGATGGCAACAACAACTAGAAGTGGAACTTGAAGATGTGACTGACTTATTAAAATCTCATGATCAAACACGGAGAAGTTGCTGCTTAAAAGTAAAGAAAGTGGTTTCTTAAGATGGACTCTCTTACTTTCCTGGTAAAGATGCTGTAAATACTATTGAAATGACACCAAAGGATTTAGAATACTACATAAACTTAGTCGATAAAATAATAGCAAGGTTTGGAAGAATTGATTCTCATTTTGAAGTTAGTCCTATAAGTAAATGCTATTCAAGCAGAACTGCATGCTACAGAGAAATATTCCATGAAAGGAAAAGTTAATTGAGGGAGTGCAGATGATCATAGCATTTTTTAGCAACAAAGTGTATTTTAATTAAGGTATATACATTGGGGTTTTTTTCAAGAAATAATGCTCTTGCACACTTCTCTGTACAATTTTATATGCACCGAATTTGTATGACTTGCTTTACTTTGAGGTTCACTTTATCAGGGTGGTCTGGAACCAAACCCATAGTATCTCCCAGGTGATGACAAAAGGGATTTTCTAAGGTACTTGCAGTGCTGTTTGCTCCCAAAACTCAAGTGGATTTCTGCCACTTCATTTGAAGAGCTTGCTGACCTCTTCTGGGTATTTTGTGGTAATAAATAAGACAACTTTATAAACTCATGACAAAATATAGAATTTGCAAAGAAAACAAGGTAGTACTTGGAGAAAGTCCCTCTATGTAGGAAAATTAAAAGCCTAAAAATGACTCTTAAATAACTAATCCAAAGGGCTCAATTTCCAGAATGTCTGGTTCAGGGATACTCCCTGCCCGGTGTTCCAATTGCACAATGAAAGATCAGAAAGCTGCCTCTGTGTGACTCCAAAAAAAGACAGTGCTAGTTTTCCCATTCATATTCTTCTGTGATGGACATGGCTTACGTTTTAATATATTTCTCCATAAAGCTGTCTTCATGACTGAACAATATTTGGGTTTCCTCAAGTGGTAATATTAAGTTGGACACTTAAGTTCACAAACTTGTCTTAGAACAAGTGCTGCCTATCTCACTGCTGAACATCACTATGGTCCCTTTCAAAGTACCCTACTTGTGAAGCTGTGCACTGACACTGGAGCCTGGTCCACACTTCAAAGCACTTTTTCTAGAATGAGTTTGTGACCTTAACTGTCAGACTACGTATAACAACAGCTCTGATGGCCACTCTAAAATTGTATAATGAACAAATACATACGCAGTAAATGTTCTTTGAGAAGGATTTAGCACATCAATAACCTTGCCTTTTCTTTAAGTAAATCCATTCAGTTTTTAATGTGTAGAATTTTTCAGTACCAAAGGAAGTGTATTCTGTTATCAGACCAGTTATAATGGTCATTGGCAATAAAGCCTTTCTCAAGCATTTCAGATTTGAGTCACTGACCAGCAGATGGAGCAGCCTCTGACCTGGACACACTGCACTCGGCACTCAGGTGCTGCTCTAGCCAGTTCACACTGGGGGGAAAAAGTGCACCCTCCATAGATTCCTACTGATTTGAGTGCAGAGGGATTTTAGTAATGAGCATTAAAAACTTTTTAAAATTTAAAGTAGTTGGTATCAAAAAAGCTGTACTTAAAGAATATGTTCATTTTGTTGGTTGAGAGATTATTGACAAGGAGAAAGGATATTTTAAACATTATAATAAAACGTCTAATGAATATTTGTGAAGAGGTTGAAATGAGCTCAAAACACAACGCTTGGCTCGGCACCTGTGGCTCAATAGGCTAAGGTGCCAGCCACGTACACCTGAGCTGGCGGGTTCGAATCCAGCCTGGGCCCGCCAAACAACACTGACGGCTGCAACCAAAAAATGGCCGGGCGTTGTGGCAGGCGCCTATAGGCCCAGCTACTTGGGAGGCAGAGGCAGGAGACTCACTTGAGCCCAGGAATTGGAGGTTGCTGTGAGCTGTGATGTCACAGTACTTTATCCAGGGTGAAAGCTTGAGGCTCTGTCTCAAAAAAAACAACGCTTACCACTTCAACAGCAGCACAAAGTCAAATGGGAAATCTATGGCATATTCTTTGGAGGATGTGCTAATACCCAGCAAGCAACTTGTTTCTTATTTTGTAGGCCCACAAGAAAGAATTCAAATATGTAGAATTCTATAGACTAATTAAAAAATTACAAATTCAGTGATCAATATATTTATGATTTCCAGAGTATTACCCTGTTTTGATGTCAAGGTTCATGCACATGTACTCTTGATTCCTTAAACTAGACAGCAAGGTACAGGTCACCGTTCTCCTCTAATTTTTGAAATAATTTTAAACTGCGCAATCCAGATTCTCGCTCTCCATTCTTCCACAAAATAATGAGATGATCAGCAGAGCATGTCACTAGTCCATGATCTTCAAAGTACAGAAACATCTGTAAAGAAAATTAAGAACTGTGAGATATGTGCCTTAGAGACCCCTTTAAATCTTTTTTTTTTTTTCTCCTCAGTTTTTGGCCAGGGCCGGGTTTGAACCTGCCACCCCCAGGATATGGGGCTGGCGCCCTACTCCTTGAGCTACAGGCACCACCCTCCTTTAAATCTGAATATAAAATGCCATTTCATTTTTAAGTATTCTTAACAGTTACATACAAATATGACCAATGTGTAATATTTTAATAATCAGAACTTTGTTAATATTGCTTAGCTATAGAACTATGATTAACAACTATTTTCATAAAGTCCATGATTTCCCAAAGTAGCTTCTAAATTTTAACCATAATTCTTCAAGTTTTAAGACTTTTAGATTTAGGTCCTGCCACACCGGCTTTACTTATCATCAATGACTACAGACAGAATGTCTGAATTCAAAATTTCCCAAATAAACACTGGCTTTAGCTCTCTATGTAAGAGGTAGATATACTCAATCTACTGACTATCTTAATGCTTATGGTCCCTAACCTCAAGAAGATTCTAATTCAATAGTGAAAAGCAAATCATTTGAAACGATTAGGGCCCCAATGAAAGACTATGTAATCAGGCACTAGATAATATAGTACAGACTCTGACATGCCACAGAAATTCAGAAAATGAAGAGATTGACTCATAGTAACTGAAATTGTCAGAGAAAGCTTCATGCCCAGTGAAGGACAAGGCTGGCTGCCAGGAACCTGGAGTGTTGATGAAAAGGCAAAGAGGAGATACATAACCCCATGGAAAGGATGAGGTCCTTGAAGGGAAGAGTGAAAGAAAGGAACAAGAGGATTCAAGTTTTCTCTGTGGTGACCTATGTATGAAGATAACAGGTTAAGGCCCCAGGAGAGGCCTTAGCTGCTGATGCAATGGGGAAGGGGAAATATGGGAGCAAAATTCCTCAGGAGATGACAGCAATCAGTACACAGGTAGAAGGGTTAGGCCAGATAGCAAGGGTGGAAATAAAAATGTAGGCGATAACACCAAAGAGACAGCCTCGATTTTTTCAATGAAGCCAGAAATGCTTTTTAAAAATACTTAACACTTTCACTCAGGCAAAATCCTAAGAATCTGACAGTTTTATATTATAACCAATAAGCCATTTTGAAGGTTATCATCTAAAAACCTTTTTAATTGGTCCCTACTGTTTTAAAAATGAAGTCCAAATCCCCCAGCCTTACATTCAAAGACATTAATAACCTGACCCCAAATTACTTCTTGGGCTTCCTCTCCTACTAGTGTCTGTTCCCAGGAACCCCGTGCTCCAGCCTCACCAGTCTGCCCACTGCCAGCATGGACACGCCAGCTTTGCCCTCTTGTCTACCACATTCCATGCTAGCCACCTTCAAACCATACTATAGCCACTTAGAAATAATGTTTAAGTACATTGGTTTTAGGGGTTTGGGGGTTTTTTTTCCTTGAGGAAAACAAAGATGTTGAACTCAACCTCAAGGAACTTACGGTGACAAGGCTACACATTAATCCTACCTAAACTTCAACATCAGCTTCAAGTCCCATGTCTACTACTAACCATTGAAAGGATTCAGCAAGAAACGTCTCTCCTGAGTGGTCACTGTGTGCTACGCACCTGGGCCCACCATAAGCAGCTTATTGGACACCCTCCTTCTAAAGCAAAGATTAGATTTGACCTCTCTGTGAACTCCAGCATCTAGGGTCTAATATAGTGTTTAAAATATAGGAAATACTAACAAGGGTGCTGTTGCTGCTCCCAAGCATGAATTTCAAATGAAATTTTTTCTTCCCTGGCTATAAAACGGAAGGACAATTTAGGGCCCAGCATACAGTTATCAGTTCTAGTCATCTCTTTATCTTGACTGATCTTAATCCTTCATTATAGACAAAGGTGCCTGGAGTGAATATTAATATGTTTAAAGTCTCCAAGTTAGAATTTTATCATTTTCACTAGTATTTTTATATATGCACAATAATAAAGACACAGGTTTTATTAAGGCTAACAAATTATTATACTTTAAAGGCAGGTGAAAATGACACTCTGCTCATGAATTAGATAAAGGCCCCTGGAAGTAGATTCTGTTAAGGCTTTAACTCCACACACACATACAAACATATTTAACATTATTCTTACTGCCCTTAGCATCAGCTATCTCCAGTTCATAAATAATGGTGATTAAACCTTTTGGGGGGGGGGACAGAGTCTCACTTTGTTGCCCTCGGTAGAGTGCCGTGGTGTCCTAGCTCATGGCAACCTCAAACTCTCGGGCCCAAATGATTCTCTTGACTCAGCCTCCCAAGTAGCTGGGACTACAGGTGCCTACCACACCACCCAGCTGTTTTTAGAGACAGCATCCCACACCTGTAACCTCAGATAATCCACCTGCCTTGGCCTCCCAGAGTGCTAGCTTTTTAGGTGTGAGCCACCTTGCCTGGCCTAAGCCCATTCTTAAAAGCAATGAATTCCTTACTTCCTCAAATCATGTCTCTATAAAGGTTGATCCTAACTGAACATACTATAGCCTATCGTGGTCCATATTTAGATCTAGCAAAAACCTACATCTAAGAAAGTGTAGGTCTTTATGAGACCAACTGGAAGAAAAGGGTAGTGAGATGCAAAACCAGGAGTTGCCTGAACACTGTGCGCCTGTTAGCAGCAATACCTCCACAGATGATGAGTGTCCAATCAAATCGCCAATAAACTCAAGTGAACATGAAGTGGCATTTTCTTGTTGTTTTTTAACAGGTTGGCTGGCTTGTTTGTTCACTCTTCCAAATCCCCACATGTTAAAAAAACCTAGAAAAATACAATTGTTGACAAATGACTGCATTATTTACTTGCAATAGTAATACATGGCATGAGATCAGAAAAAATTTAAATGCAAAGATGTTTCACACTTATTTTAGTCAAGGCCTGAGTGGATGGTACCAAGAGTCCTTAAATGTTACTTCCTTTCATCATTCTTAGCTAACCAAGTTTGTTCCTCCTCTCTTTTTACTGCCTTACTCACCCATGGGTGAAAGTCCATTAACATAATAAGAGGCACAGGGAATGAAAGAAGAGATAAGTGAAAGGCCTGAACGGCAGTGTCTAATTGTCAAAGAGAAAAAGGCACAACTCAGAGAAACGAAGGATAGTGGAAAAATATATGAGTACCTACAAAAACAATACCCTGGTGGGATCACACTTATAGTGCATCTTAGAAGGGACAGGTGAAACCTACTAAATGCAGAACACAAATGTTTTCACATAATAAACGAGAAAATC
Source organism: Arctocebus calabarensis (assembly GCA_963573935.1). NCBI lineage: Eukaryota > Metazoa > Chordata > Mammalia > Primates > Lorisidae > Arctocebus > Arctocebus calabarensis. The sequence continues at coordinate 18,703 of CAUYON010072451.1, read as the reverse complement.
TCAGGAAGGTTATGTCGAACAGCTGGATGAAAATATTTCAGATTGTGGGGAAAAAAAAAATATTTCAGATTGTATATGAAGCCCGCACACTTGTAACCCATGATTGCACTAATATACACAACAAAAATGTGGGTTTATGATTTAATAAATTAAAAAAAAAATACCCTAAGACTACAGATTAAGTTAAAAAAAAAAGAAGAGGAAGAAACTGAAGGTACCAACATTGGATTTCTTACAAAGAGGTTGGTAACCGATTTATTTAAGTATCCGGAGTTTCATTTTCAAATCAAACACCTAAAAATCAAGAGCTCATGAAATTATCATCTAAACACAAAAAGAGTCTTTTTTCCATAAATTAAGTTCAATGTCAAGGCTAAAGAATATTTAGTTTGTCATCTGATGGTACAAATTGTTTGCTTATCAGACAAAATTGTAGACAATATAAATGAATAATTACTTCATTAGGCCATTTGGTCATTTAGATTAGCAGAAAATAAGTTTTCCCTCAGAACAATAAAATTCCAGTTGTCCTGAATGGAAATAAAGCACCAGTTCTGCATTAAGGCAGTGTTAACACATGAATTCTAGATCTTTTCAATGACCACATGCTTTCTGTAAACATGTGATACTGATCTGAAGCACATTCTATATTCTTGTAGTTTCACATAACCACCTTTCTTCTGCTTTCACTTGAGAAACAGGGAGAGGACTACCTTTTTGGGAAAAGACATACCTGTTGGTACAGGTTCAGCTGCAAGCTGCTGTTTTTCTCGTAACTCCCAAATGCGTACACTGCCATCTTCCGAGCATGAGATTAACTGCCTGTCAGAATAAAAAATCAGTAATACGAAGACAGAGCGTGCACCATGGGGCCAATGCTAAATCTGCAGTGAAAGAAATCACCGGACCTCTCAACTGCTTTTATTCAGCTCTTAGCAGGAGCTGATAAAAAAAAAATCACAATTTATCATGGCTTTACAATGCAAACTAAAAGCACTCTTTAAGAAAGGCATACAGTATACCACATTACGTTGACTCAAATGCAGTAATTTGTTCTTTCCGTTTTTAAAAATGCACTTAGGAAAACAAGGTATGAATTACACTTTTACAATGTCCTGAACAGCCCCCTTCCTTCCTCTTACTATATGTCTTCTTGGGTGTTTCTCACTCTAAAAATATCCCGCACAGAAAACAATGCTATTCCTGTCCTGTGATTTTCATCCCTAGAAACTCAACAGCCAAATCCACCCTAATAGGAACACCTTTCCTTTAACAACCTGAGACAGTAAGGAGACTACCACTAATTCTGGCCATAAACAACAACAAAAATGTGGGTTTATGGAAAATATAAAAAAAAAAATACAGGGCAGTGCCTCCAGCTCAAAGGAGTAGGGCACTGGCCCCATATACCAGAGGTGGCAGGTTCAAACCCAGCCCTGACCAAAAGACGCAAAAAAAAAAAAAAAAAAAAAAAAGAAAGAAAGAAAGAAATGAGAAGATCTTTTGAAGAATGACCAGAAGGAACAGAGAAGAGAGAAGTAAAGCAGCTGCTACTTTTTTAACCTCTACTTCCCACTTTGGTTGCTTTTATATTTTTTATTTGAGAAAAGTCTGTGAACATCTCTGTTGCTTTTTGCAGGAATTTTTGGTGGGTTGGTGGGGTGGGTCTCTTTCCTCTTTACCATCATAGGCTTGTGTCTGTGCAGATGGTGCTGGCTCTTATAGGTAACCACTATGCACAGATCCAGGTGATAGCACTCCCTGCAGTCCATATGCTGCATGCTACTTAGAGTGGCCCTGGTATTCTTGTTGATAGTGGTTTGCCTGTAGGAGTGGGCAGCTATTACTGGGAGGTTCATAATCTTTATGACCACTATGACACCTTTGCTGTCTGGTTGCCGGCTCCGCACCCATAGCCAGTTTTAACAGTTGTTGGGGTGAGTCAGTCAGTTGTAACAGAAGGGAGTAGCAGGTTTTCAGGTTATTAAGCTTGGCTCCAGATTTCTCCTTATTCCTCTTATTCCCAGGAAACTGTGACAGTTCATTGCAAATGCCCCCACATGGCTTCTCTCCGTGATGGCCAGAGATGAAAAGAGCCACTTTTACCTTTTAATTGTAGATTTTTATTTAATATCAGTCTTGCTTGCTGAACTGTAAGCTCTGTTGTGCTTGCCATTGTTTCCTTAGAGCTGAATACATGGCCTAACACACAGTAGGCTTTTAGTAAAAGTCTATCAGAGGTGGAAAGTGAATTCTGTGAGGGAGCATTGAGAATTGCCTGGGTTCATTTTTCAATAGAGGAGATAGTCAGAGGTAATATGTTCCTTCAGGTTCATGAAAAGCCTGAATGAATATGCCAGGTAGTTGTTTTGTAACTTGGAAGGCTGACTAAGATGAGATGGTTGAAAATTAAAGCTGACAGAACTTACTAATTTAGGCCAGTGGGAGAAGTTTTTAGAGAATCTGCTCTAGAGAAAGTAGTCTGTTCTAGCTAGCTTTGTAATTGTCTGCTTGAAAGATAGAAGCTAGATTTGATGGGCATTACCAGGTATCTTCCACCTCTAATTTAGGGATCTCAGGATGTTCACGATGACCTGAGAGGTACACTGAGGTATTAGGATGCTGGAATTCTCACGGGGGTGGGGTTGGCAAATCGCCTTTATCTTCCCATATTTTGTGTTTTTCCACATGTGAGCTGGGAATATGCTAGTTGCCTTTGCCTTTCAGTGATCGGATAATTATGAATGAAGTTCTTGAAACCTTTTTTGAAAAATGGCTAAAATTAAGTAGTATTGCTATTAGTGTGTGCAGAATACCACTTGTTATTCCTGGTTAGACTTTATTCATTTGGTAAGTTTGAAGAGTAAGAGGAGCATGCTTGTGAGTTAGAAAACACACTCAGTTAAGGTAATTGACAGCAGTTAGTTCTGGGCAGAACAGTGGCTCTTTTGTTTTCCTTCGATGGTTCTTTGCTATCAGCAACAGTGAAGAGTAAGTAGTTTTAATGAAAAATTTTATTTGGGTCAGTTTTATATCCTGGTTTCCTGTCCCAGCCTGGCTTTCTATCATACCTGATTCTGTGCTAATCTCTCTTAGGGTTCATAGTCCATGTGTAGTCCTGAAACTTGGAACCAACCCTAAGCTTTGTTTAGTTTGGATTAATAGTGGCTAATGCTATACCTGTCAAGTTTGTGTGTAGACAGGGCTACTTCAATCTTTGTTTTTGTTGTTGTTTTCGTTTTGGGATTTTTTTTTTTAATATTCTTCATTTATTTCTACAAACAAGAAGTTAGGTACCAATAGCCCAAGGGAGAATATGTAAAGGTCATGAACAACCAATTCATAAAAGAAGTACAGATGGCCAATAGATGTGTGAATGAATACGTTTTGGGATTTTTTTTTTTTTTGAGATAGTCTTTTTTTTTTTTTTTTTTTTTTTTGAGACAGAGTCTCACTATGTTGCCCTGGGTGGAGTGCCGTGGTGTCACAGGTCACAGCAACCTCAGCCTCTTGGGCTTAAGCGATTCTCTTACCTCAGCCTCCCAAGTAGCTGGGACTATAGGCGCCAACCACAGTGTCCGGCTATGTTTTGGTTGTATTTATTTATTTATTTTTTTGCAGTTTTTGGCTGGTGCTGGGTTTGAACCTACCACTTCTGGCATATAGGGCTGATGCCCTACTCCTTTGAGCCACAGGCGCCGCCATATGTTTTGGTTGTAGTTGTCATTGTTGTTGGGCAGGCCCGGGCTGAGTTCAAACCGCCAGCTCTCCAATGTATGATACTTTGCAGCCCTCTGAGCTACAGGTGCTGAGCCGATACTCTTATTTTGTTGCCCTCAGTTGAGTGTCACAACAGTATCATAGTTCATAGCAACCTCAAATTCTTGGACTAAAGCTATCCTCTTACCTCAGTTTTTCTATTTTTTTTTTCCTTTGAGGAGCTTTTTTTTTTTTTAATTGTTTTATTTTTTTGAGACAGAGTCTCACTTTGTTGCCCTCAGGAGAGTGCTGTGACATCGTAGCTCACAGCAATCTCAAACTCTTGGGCTCAAGCAATTTCATTTGCCTCAGCCTCCCAAGTAACTGGGACTACAGGTACCTGCTACAACACCTGGATATTTTAGAGATGGGGGTCTCACTTTTGCTCAGGCTGGTCTCAAACTCCTGAGCTCAGCAATCCACCCACTTTGAGTTTTTCTATTTTTAGTAGAGACAGTGTCTTACTCTTGCTTAGCCTGGTTCCAAACTAAGCTCAAACCCCCACCTTGGAGTGCTAGGATTACAGGTGTGAGCTATTACACCTGGCCCAGTCATTGTTTTAATGCAGTGGGACTCCTGAGAAAACTTGAACTGCTTCCAGTGTTTAATGCTGTGTGTGTGAGTACACACTCGGGTGTGCATACGAACAGTGAAAGAGAGAGAAGCAGTTACTTGGGCATGCTATGTGTAGTATAAAACATATTCCTAATGGAGAAAAATTAAATTGGGGGCTTTAATAATCTTATTTATTTTTTCCTAAAGAATAGGACTTGGAAGGGACCTCAAGGGCCAACTAGTCAAACTGTTCATAATAAATGGCCATGGCATATTTAGCATGTGATCACCCATCTCCTATTTGAATACTATAGTGATTGGTCTGTGAACTGTTTTTTTCCCTTCTCAGCTTGCAGAAGGAGCTAATGCTGCTTATTTGCAGTTGCTGAACCTGTTTGCCTATGGAACGTACCCAGATTACTTAGGTGAGTTGGTTAAGGTTCTTTAAAAGACTTGTCTTAATGATGTTGCTCAGTTTGAAGGATCGTTTAGGTTTGAGTATAAAGCATGGTGGAAGAGGACTTCTTGACCTAGCTGTTTCCCATTTTATGTGCTCTGTAAGTGACCTCACAGAAGGAATTTCCCACTTACCTTTTGTTTCCCAGTGGGTAAAATGAGAAGTGAGTATATGCTTATCTATAAATGTAGTGTTGTTTTTATTTTCCAGATGGGAGGGTTTTTTTTTTTTGAGACAGAGTTTTACTCTATTTCTGTGGTTAGAGTGGCATCAGCCTAGCTCCTAGCAACCTCAAACTCCTTAGCTCAAGTGATCCTCCTGTCTCAACCTCCCAAGTAGACTGCCATGACACTGGGGTAATGTTTTCTTTTATTAGTAGAGATGAGGTCTCACTCTTGCTCAAGCTGGTCTCAAACTCCTGAGCTCAAGTGATCCTTCTGCCTCTATCTCCCACAGTGCTAAGATTATAAGTATGAGCCCCTGTGCTCGATGGAGTTTGTTTCTGTTTTTGTTTTTAATTTTAATTTTTTATTTCTATTTTTTTTTTTAAGACAGAGTCTCATTATGGTGCTCTTGGTAGAGTGCCATGGCATCATAGCTCACAGCAACCTCCAGCTCTTGGGCTTAAGTGATTCTTTTGCTTCATCCTCTCAAGTAGCTGGGACTATAGGTGCTCACCATATTAACCAACTGTTTTTTGTTGTTGTTGTTGTAATTGTTATTGTTTGGCAGGACTGGGCTGGGTTTGAACCTGCCAGCCCTGGTGTATGTGGCCAGCGCCCTAGCCTGTGAGCTACAGGTCTGAGCCTTAATTTTTATTTTGAGTTGGGGTCTTGCTCTGTTGCATGGGCTGGAGTGCACTGGTACTGTCATAGCTCACCACAGCCTCAAATGATTCTCCTGCTTTTGTGTCCTGAGTAGCTGAGATCATGCCTAACTCAGATAAAATTCTTGAGGACTGGTGTTTGTAGGGCATTTAGAGGGCTGCAAAGTATCAAAATATCCACTTGTAAAATATTTCAGTGCTTTAATACCACTGTGTTGAAGAAATTTGGGGAAAGAGATTTAATACATAGGTGGACCCCCATTAAACTACTGTTAGCTTTAGAATGCTGGACTTATTTTCCCCCATGCTTGTATTTTCTATTACATAGATATAATTAGATTATCCATCTTTATGTCTTGCTTTTCCCCATTGATTTCATAAGCATTTATTCATATTTTATTTATTTTTTGAGATAGAGTCTTACTCTGTCACCCTGGGTAGAGTGTCATGGTGTCATACCTCCCAGCAACCTTAAACTCTTTGACTTGAGCAACCCTCTTGTCTCAGTCTCCCAAGTAGCGGGGAATACAGGTGAGCGCTACTGTTCCCAGCTAGTTTTTCTGTTTGTAGGAGAGATGGGGTCTTGCTCTTGCTCAGGCTCATCCTGAACTCCTGAACTCAAGCAGTCCACCCTACTTGGCCTCGCAGAGTGCTAGGATTTTAGGCATGAGCCACTGCACCTGGCCCATTTATCTATATAACATTTAAATCTTATAAGATTAAAATGCCCTCTTTTATAGGGCATTTGAGTCATTTTAAATTATATCTTACATATCAGGAACAAGGTACTTGAATGTCCAAACATTAACTTCCACCCAAACCATTTTTTTTCTGTCTTCCTTAGTTTTTTTGGTAGTGGTATGACAATAGCCTTGCTACATCCCTGACTTCTCACTGGTCACTTCTACTTATTTACTGCTGTCAGACTGGACAATTTGCCCCTTCCTCTTATACATTTTTTCTGACCTTTGCTTTATTCCAATGAATGTCTGTCTCCTCTGTTTCTATCCTCACTTAGTAAACAGGTAATATTGCACAGACTTTGGAACCAGAATGCATGCATTTATATCTTAGCTGCATTCTACCCTTTATCTGTCCTTTGGCAAATTAAATAATCTTATGTCCTCAGTTCCCTTACCTGTAAAATGGGAACAGTAAGTCCCAGTTTACAGATAGTACAAGTCTATTATCCTTATCTCTACTCCTTGAGGCTAGATGTTTCAGAATTTAAGTTTTGGTGACTTTAAAAAGGTAATATGATTCATGTGCCTTTTTATGTAACATCCGCAGAGGGGTGTGGGCAGCATATATACTTAAACATATTCATGATTTTGCAGCAAAACAAGTGAATCTTCACAACCAGCAGGATAAAAAGCCTGCCTCAGTTCAGGTCAGGAATTGCTACTAGATGAATTTCAGCTTAAGAAAAAACAGTCAGTTTGGATTCAACTTTTTACAATCCAGAATTATAGTTAAGGGATTGAGGACACTTGAAATCTACCTCATGGGGTTGTTGTGAGGATTAATTGGATTGTGTTTGTACTGTGGATATGTATGTGCATTCACTCACCATAAAGCTCACGGTATATGTTAGCTGAAGCTGCTGCCCCTACTGTTATCATTATTGTTATTGCTAAAATTTTGCCTATTCCTCAAGGCTTATCTCAAACTCCATCTCCTCCATGATGTCTTTTCATTTCCTATACCTCTCAAAAAAGATTATACTTTCTCTCTCTCTCCCCACCTTTTCCTTCTCACCCTATCCTCCTCCCTCTTCCTACCTTTCCCTCTTCTCCAACTGGTAATTTGTGCCTTTCTTCTGGTAGTTCTGCCTTGTGTTTGTGGCTATTGAAAGATCTGATTGTAAGACTGAGGACAAGTCCGGGTGACTGAGTTGCATAGCTTCAGGTGGTTGGTTCCCTTGTAGTTGTGCAGTGCAGCAGGCTGACAAAGCCCATCATATTCATTTTTTTCTTTTTCTTGTGGTTTTTTTTTTTTTTTGAGAATTGGTCTCCCTTTGTTGTCTGGGCTAGAGTGTGTAGTGGTATCATATTTAACTGCAGCGTCCAACTTCTGGGCTCAACTAATCCTCTTGCCTCAGCCTCCGAAGTAGCTGGAACTATAAGTACACACCACCATGCCCAGCTAATTTTTTAATCTTTTGTAGACATGGGGTCTCATGTTGTACAGGCTGTTCTCAAACTCCTGCACTTAAGTGATCCTCACAAAGCACCTTGGCCTCTCAAAGTGCTAGGATTACAGGTGTTAGCCATTATGCTTGGCCCATATTCATCTTTGATTTGCCTTAAGTCAGAATATTGCATATGACAGATACTCAATGAAGATGTGTTGAACTTCATTGAATGTCACAGGGGACACAGGTAGTACTCTTTAAGGTAATTGTGGCATCATTTTGTTAATTCATGCCTGGCTTTTCTAGAGACTAAACTTTTTGTTTCTAGAGACTGAGTCTCTTCATCTTTGGAAATACAGTGTCTTCCAAAGAAGACAGGAGGTGCTCACAAACTATTTGCCTAGTGAATAAGTGCAGAGTCATGACAGTGATTCAGTAGTAGATTTGGTTTGGGAAGTTGGTGAGCTTGTTCCATAAAAGAAATCCTAATTTTATTTTGTATCTTGATTTTTGTGGTGGGTGGGACTAAGCAGCCAACAAGGAGAGCCTGCCAGAACTGAGCATAGCTCAGCAGAACAAGCTGAAACATCTTACCATCGTGAGCCTGGCGTCAAGAATGAAGGTATGGCCCTGAACTCCTTCCTGTTTTCCTCCTCATCCTGAGTCAAGTGTCTCATTGGCATCAATGAGGGTTCTCCTAGCAATACATAGCAGAGCCATATCATAAATATGTAGTATTTGTTTGGCAAAGGAAAAAGGAGGGAAAGATAAGTAAAACTGTACAGACAATTACTTCCCATTCCATAAGGAAAGTATGCCCCACAGTGATTATCCATCAGCAGGTCTCAGTTCTGTCATATCATGGTGCTCCTTCTGGTGTGAGCACTTGCCTGGCTAAGAGGAGACTGTTGTTCATAGATGCATATTTTTCTTTTCTTTTGAAAAGAAGAATGGGTCACTTTGTCACCCTGGGTAGAGTACTGTAGTGTCATAGCTCACAGCAACCTCAAACTCTTAGGCTCAAGTGATTCTCTTGCCTCAGATTCCTGAGTAGCTGGGACTACAGCTGCCTGCCACAACGCCTGGTTATTTTTAGAGGCAGGGTCTTGCTGTTGCTCAGTCTGGTCTCAAACTCTTAAGCTCAAGCAGTCCACTTGCCTTGGCCTCCCATAGTGCTAGTATTACAGGTGTGAGCCACCGAGCTCAGCCAGATCCACATTTTTCAAACAGTAAGGTGTCTCAAGGCAAGATAATAACTTCATCATCCATTGCTCAGTGTGCAGTGGACTCTGCCCATGCTGGAAGAAAAATTTGTGATGTTAGACTTACTGAGAGGTAGATTTTTAATATTCTTCATTTCTCTGGGATTTTCAAGATTAATTACTTTCTAATTGGAATTTTTGCCTGTATTTGACTTAGAAGCAGCCTTGAGCTGCTCACAGTTAGCTAGTCACTATCATTAATAACAAAGATTTGGTTAAATTGCCTTTAATTACTAATTGGAATTTTTGCCTGTCTGCTAACTTTAGACCCTAATCTTCTGTGAGATCCCAGCCACTCCACCATATCTCCAAGTTCTTTTCTTCTGTTGATTTAGAAGCAGCCTTGAGCTGCTCACAGTCATTAATAACAATGATTTGGTTAATTTGCCTAACCCCAGCCTAAGTATCTTAAGTTTTAGTGGGACTATGCCTTTGAAAAAGTTTGATTTTTGTATTTCCCCTCTGTGATACAGCTTGAATATATATTCTTGGATTGCCATTTCAATTGCTAAAATCGTTTTGCATGATCGAATCATTAATTTCTGATTCTCAGCCTGGTATTTCAGGTAGGAGGCCTATTTCATTGGGAAATGAGGACCTGACCTTTTTTTTTTTGTCCTGCTTGTGGACTTCTCAAGTATAAAGAGTAGGAGGGACCTTTTTCTTCATTCCTGTAACTAATCATTGTAAGCCCACCTACTACTCCTGGATATCACACCTTTAGCCATAGAAAACCCTTCTGGGTATATTTGCTATTATTCTCTTCCCTGAATATATCTTTCTCCTGTTCTGCAGATTTATTCACTCTTAATTTTCAAACCAGTAGTCATGTGTCAGAGGACTGTGTGTTTAGATATTCTCTTGTCTTGGAGTCATGCAGAATGTTGGTACAGCCCAGTAAAGGACCATAGCAGGGGAACTCTCATTGGTTGCAAGAGTGAGAAAACAAATGCAAACTTCAGGATGGCCTCTGAGCTGGCACTTCCCACCAGCCACCTGTAAGTGGAAATGCCAGCCTGGAAGATTTTTGCTTGCACTCTGCTGGGTAAACCGCCAGTTCTCTCCTCTAGTGTCTGGGATCTGTTGAAGGTTTATGATTTGGTATTTTATGCAAAGTCTACAAACTTCCAGAAGGTGACAGAGTGGCATATACTGAGTATTTCCTTTTTACTCCTCTGGAAGGAGTCTTTAGAATCTCTCCAGAGCTGTATGCTCCAGCATGTGAAAGCTGAAGGCAGGGTAACATTTAGGAGGCAGAGAACTATGAGGATGCTTTCTTATATGCTATGGGGTCTTATTTGGGTTTCAGAGGTCTCACTGTTCATTTATCCATCTTTTTTTGCCCTAGATATTAATAATTACCACTAGCCTGCATGTTCCAAGCCAGAGGCAGCTGTTGGCTTTGTGGGTAATGCCTGCATTTTCATTAATGCTTGCCAGATGGTTTTTATAACTATCACATGGCCTTATCTACAGTGTATCCCCTACTCCGTGCTGCTGAAGGACCTGGAGATGCGGAATCTCCGGGAATTAGAAGACCTTATCATTGAGGCTGTCTACACTGACATCATCCAGGGCAAGCTGGACCAGAGAAACCAGCTGCTAGAAGTGGATTTCTGCATTGGCCGTGACATCCGGAAGAAGGATATCAATAATATTGTCAAGACCTTGCATGAATGGTGAGGCTGAAAGAAGGAGGGGGATATCTCAAATGTCCTTTGTGCCTCTGTTTGCAAAAATGTGATCTCTTGGTGTCAGCTGAGGGTTTGGGGTAGGACTTTCTTGTGACTGCCTGGGAGCTGGGACCTTGGGACAGTATACCAGAAAGTGGGGCTGTACTTATGATAACAGCTGTATGGTGATGGGAATCATTTCAGGCCTCTTGGTTCCTTGGTTGTAAATAGTTCTTGTCTTAAACTCAGCTGGGGGCTTTTTAATGGTGAGCTGTAAAATGCCCAGGGTTAGCAGGTGGAGACTCTGTATCTTAGCTGTGTAACCGCAGTCCTACATTTTCCAAACTCAGAAGTCAGTGGAAGATTCTTTGGGTAAGAGAACCCATGCTTAGAGTCAGTAACATATTGGGCTAGTGTTTGTGGATAACCATTCCTTAAGGGTTATTCTAATTTGGAACACAGACACACATAGAGTTGATAACTGTGTTTTGGTATGTAAAAAGAATTAGGACATTTGTGTATACTCTTGTTTTAATGGAATTTATTATTTGCAAGAGCTGTCACATTCTACAAGGATTTGTTATGAAATAATTTGGGGGTTGTAAAGCCAGATGGACTTAGTTTTGAAGGAGGGCTGGGATTAGAATGTAATTGGAAGTGAGGAGAGTGTGTTTTCAGGTGGCACATGACACATTGGAGGTCCTGATGTGGGAAAGGTAAGCTTTGTGCAGAGGGAGAAGGAAATTATTTTCTGTAAAACAAATGAAATCTCTGGCTTATCTGCAAGGGGAAAATATCCAGGGATGAACAGCCCAGTTTGACTCTCTTGGTTCTAATGCCACCTGAGTATTCCTCACTGAAGCCACTGTTGGACTCCAGGGCATGTGCTGCCCAATCCTCAACCTGAGTTCTGTCCCAAGTGTGGCCCTAAATGCTTTCCCTTTCTAACATCTGAAAAAGGCAGAAACTTTCAAAAGATAGTATAAAACTATTAAATCAGAAGAAATAGGAAATGATCTAAGAAAACATGTGTGGGTGTAGTGGCTCACACCTGTATTCCCAGCACTTTGGGAGATGATATAGGAGGATTGCTTAAGCCCAGGAGTTTGAGCCTGCAGTGAGCTATGATCACACCTTTGCACTCTAGCTTGGGTGGTAGAGTGAGACCCTATCTCAGAAAGGATAAAAATGACATACCTCTTACATGAAAATAGTCTGGCATACAAAAATCTAAATTCTGATCTTAGAAGAGTTGGCTGTCCTATTCTGTTTTTGAGATGGCTGACACTGTTTTTACATACACAGTTGTGTCTAGTCTTGAGTCCCCTACATGCTTGATCTGGAGGTGCCAGACTAACCCTTATCCTGCGATGTTTATTAGTAGAGATTCTAGATTCCTTTTTTTTCGGATATGGGTTCCTACTCTGTTGCCTAGGCTAGAGTACAGTGGAACTGTCATAGCCCACTGCAACATTAAACTCTTGGGCTCAAGCAGTCCTCCTGCTTTACTACTATAGGTGCTGAACCACCACGCCTGGCTAGTTTTTAATTTTTTTTTTTTTTTGAGCAGAGCCTCAAGCTGTCACCCTGGGTAGAGTGCTGTGGCATCACAGCTCACAAAAACCTCCAATTCCTGGGCTCAAGCGAGTCTCCTGCCTCTGCCTCCCAAGTAGCTGGGACTATAGGCACCTGCCACAAGGCCCGGCTATTTTTTGGCTGCAGCCGTCATTGTTGTTTGGTGGGCCCAGGCTGGATTCGAACCCGCCAGCTCAGGTGTATGTGGCTGGCGCCTTAGCCCGTTGAGCCACAGGCGCTGAGCTGAATTTTTAATTTTTTTGCAGAGGTGGGACCTTGTTATGTTGCCCAGGCTGGTCTTGGTCTCCCAGAGTGCTGAGATTAGAGGTGCAGGCCACTATACCTGGCCTACTATAGAGATTCTTAAAACTAGTGTTTAAGCGCTAGAGGCAGTTTTAATTTTTGTTTTGTTTTGTTTTTTGTAGAGGCAGAGTCTCACTTTATCGCCCTCAGTAGAGTGCCGTGGCATCACACAGCTCACAGCAACCTCCAACTCCTGGGCTTAGGCAATTCTCTTGCTTCAGCTTCCCAAGTAGCTGGGACTACAGGCGCCTGCCACAACGCCCAGCTATTTTTCTGTTTTTTGCAGTTTACCCGAGGCCAGGTTTGAACCCGCCACCTTCAGTATATGGGGCCAGTGCCCTATTCAATGAGTCACAGGCGCTGCCCTGTTTTGTTTTGTTTTGAGACAGAGTCTCACTTTGTGGCCCTTGGTAGAGTGCCATGGCATCATAGCTCACAGCAACCTTAAACTCTTGGGCTCAAGTGATTCTTTTGTCTCAGCCTCCTGAGTAGCTGGACTACAGGTGCCCACCACAACGCCTGGCTATTTTTAGAGATGGATTCTTGCTCTTGCTCCTCAGGCTGGTCTCGAACCTGTGAGTTCAGGCGTCCCACCTGCCTAGGCCTCCCAGAGTGGTAGGATTACAGGTGTGAGCCACCAAGCCTGGCTGGAGGTAGATTTGAAACAAAATTGTTACGTAGAAAGATAACACAAATGTGGCAAAATGTTCACAACTATTGGATCTTAAGTGGAGGGTATGTAGATATTCATTATATTTTTTCCAACTTTTTAAAAATTTTCAAAACAAAAAGTAGGGAAAGTAAATTAATAAGGGGTATGGCAGTGAAGAAATAACTTAACTTCTGAAAAAAGGGGAAATCTCCAAAATAGGATGCTTTTAGGTTTTTTTTTCCTGTTGGGAAAATGATTACTCAGTGTCATCTATAAAATCTCTCTTGCTTCCTTTACTCTTAATACTATAGAATCATTTCCCATTTGATACAAAGGTTGGAAATTAAAGGCATTTTTTTGGCTCATGCCTGTAATCCTAGCATTCTGGGAGGCCAAGGTAGGTGGATTGCTTCCACTCATAATTTCGAGATCAGCCTGAGCAAGAATGAGACCCCCCTCTCTAAAAATAGCCAGGCGTTGTGGTGAGTGCCTGTAGTCCCAACTACTTGGGAGATTGAGGCAAGAGAATCTCTTAAGCCCAAGAGTTTGAGGTTGCTGTGAACTAAGACGCCAGAGCACTCTACCAAGAGTGAACAAGTGAGACTCTGTCTCCAAAAAATGAATGAATGAATGAATGAATGAACAGATAAATAAGTAAATAAAGGAGTTTTCTAAGAAACTACCCTCAGGTCACCATATTTGTCTCCCTATAACCTGTGGTATGTTAGAAACACTTTTTTTTCTTTTTTGAGACAGAGGATCACTATGTTGCCCTGGATAGAGTGCTGTGGAGTCACAGCTCATAGCAAACTCAAACTCTTGGGTTTAAGCGATTCTCTTGCTTCAGCCTCCCAAGTAGTTGGCACTACAGGTGCCTGCCACAATGCCTGGCTATTTTTGTTGTGGTTGTTGTTGTTTAGCTGGCCCAGGCTGGGTTCTAACTGGCCAGCTTCTATATATGTGGTAAGCTCCATAACCACTGTGCTACAAGTGCCGAGCCATAGAAACACTTTTCTTTTGGAAGGAGTGAAGGGGCACGAGCCTGGCAGAGGGAGTATTAATTGAAGTCCCTACAAACTGCTGGAGAGGGCCATTGGCAAGGGAGATTTCTGAAGCTGGAAGAAACTTTCCAGATCTTTTTGCAGCTCAGGGCTGGTTTTCTCTTTTGCAGGTGTGATGGCTGTGAAGCAGTTCTGCTGGGCATCGAGCAGCAAGTTCTGAGAGCCAACCAGTACAAAGAGAACCACAACCGAACTCAGCAGCAGGTAGAGGCAGAGGTAAGGAAGAAAGGGAATGTTTGTTCTCTCTCCAGGGCGTGCCTGTTTATTCCTTTGCATTGTTTTTGTTTTGTGAGTATTGGTGTAGATGAAAGAAGCAGTCACTTATAAACAGGTGCTAGGATACCAGGATGACTGTGATGTGGCTCCTGCTTTTGGTGGTCTTTATCTCCTTTCTGATTCCCGGTCTACAGAGGGTGATCAGGCCTGGAGAATAGAGAATGTTGTAGTTTTGGTACACATGTACTTTGCAGCTGTAGAACAAAAGAAAACAAGTTTGTACCTCATGATTGCATTAATGTGCACAGCTATGATTTAATAAAAAGAAAGAAAAAAAGAAAGTTCTCATCAACTGGACCCCCTAAACTTTGGACTTACCATACTCTGGAACTGTAAGAAATAAAATTCATTCCTTACAAATTAAAAAAAGAAAAAAAAAGAAAAGAAAAGAAAACAAGTTTGAGAATGACTAGAAGGGTAGTAGTTTGTGGAGTGGAGGGAGGGGTGCAATTGGGCAGGGACACATTGGGCTTCAAGGTGTGGTGATGTTCCACTTCTTCAGTTGTGTGCTATGTGCCTATGTTAATTTTATTTCTCTTCTCTAAACTGTAAATGCATGATATATTTCATATGAATAAAAGAAGAAAAGGATAAAGCTTAGTGGATGAGATGTAAGGGAAGGTACAAAACTGTGGTTTTAGTGGTGCCTGGTTGTTCAGGAACACTCTTAGTCTCCTAGATGAATGCAAGGTCTAGCTTTTGTGTTAATGGGCATTCGTTTGTGTGCTTGTAGCCTGACATGAGAAGTGATTTCAGAATTTGGCCTTTAAGACCAAAAACATTGATCTTTGTTTGCACTGGAAATCCTTTCCTAGAATCGATGGGGCTTAAAGTGTTAATGGTATTTAATGTGTTTTTTTTTTTTTTTTGAGACAGAGCCTCAAGCTGTCACCCTGGATAGAGTGCTGTGGCATCACAGCTCACAGCAACCTCCAATTCCTGGGCTCAAGCGAGTCTTTTGCTTCCGCCTCCCAAGTAGCTGGGACTATAGGCGCCCACCACAACGCCCGGCCATTTTTTGGTTGCAGCCGTCATTGTTGTTTGGCGGGCCCAGGCTGGATTCGAACATGCCAGCTCAGGTGTACATGGCTGGTGCCTTAGCCCGCTGAGCCACAGGCACCGAGCCTAATGAGTTTTTTTAATTAATTTTTTATTTCAGAGTATTACAGGGGTACAATCATTCTGGTTATGTAATGTGCATTTGTACATTTTAAGTCAAAGTTAAAAGTGTGCCCTTCACCCAAAATATGTGCATTGTACCAGTTAGGTGTCAATTTACCCCACCTCTGTTCCCCACTCTTATGTACTTGATTTCCGTGGAGTTTTACTTCCATATGTACACATACGTGTTGATTGACTAGTTCTAATTATGTGAGTATGTTGTGTGTGTTTTCTCATTCTTGTGATACTTCATTTAGAAGAATGGTCTCCGGTTCCATCCAGGTTGTTCCGAAAGATCCTAGACAGCCATTTGTTTTTTATGGCTGAGTATTACTCCATGGCATACATATACCTGATTATATTAATCCATTCATGTATTGATGAATTGTTTCCACATCTTTGCAATTGTGAATTGTGCTTCTCTAAAAATTTGAGTGCACCGCTCACAAAAATTAATTCATGTTGGATAAAAGACTTAAACCTAAGGCATGGAACTATTAGAATTCTAGAAGTGTTGGAAAAACTCTTAAAGATATTGGTCTAGGGAAGGAATTTATGAAGAAGAACCCCAAAGCTATCACAGTGATAACAAAAATAAACAAATGGTAGTCTGGTGTTGTGGCAGGCACCTATAGTCCCAGCTGCTTGGGAGGCTGAGGCAAGAGGATCTCTTGAGCCCAGAAATTTGAGGTTACTGTGAGCTACGACAGCATAGCACTCTACCCTGGGCGACAAAGTGAGACTCTGTCAAAAAAAAAAAAAAAAAAAATGGGACCTGATCAAATGAAAAAGTTTCTGCACAGCCGAGGACACAATCAATAGAGTAAGTAGACAACATACAGAATGAGAAAAAATACTTGCATGATATACATCTGATGAAGGGCTGATAACTTGACTCTAGAACTCAAGCAAGCAGCACCCTTAGCTCAGTGGCTAGGGTGCTAGCCACATATACTGGGGCTGACCGGTTTGAACCCGGCTCAGGCCAGCTAAAACAACAACAACAACTGCAACAACAAAAAAAATAACCGGTGTTGTGGTGGTCGCCTGTAGTCCTATCTACTTGGGAGGCTGAGGCAAGAGAATCACTTAAGATTTGGAGGTTGCCTAAGATTTGGATGTTGACCTGAGTTGTGACGCCACAGCACTCTACCAATGCTGACATAGTGAGAATCTGCCTCAAAAAAAAAAAAAAAAAAAAAAAAAACTCAAGCAAATCACCAAGAAATAAAGTCAACCCCGTTAAAAAGTGGGCAAAAATATAAACAGAAACTTTTCAAATGAAGGTGGACTACTGGCCAACAAACACCTGAGAAAATGCTCAACATCTCTATTCATCAGGGAATTGCATATCAAAGCCACAATGAGATATCACCTAACTCCAGTGAGAATGGCTCAGATCAGAATGTCCCAAAGCAAGAGATGCTGGCTTGGATTTGGAGAGAAAGGAGCTCATTTACTGTTGGTGGGACAGCAAACTAGTACAGTTTCTACAGAAAGTAGTATGGCAGTATCGCAAAGAACTAAAAGTAGAGCCTACCTTTAGATCCAACAATCCCAATATTAAATAATTACTGAAAGGAAAAAAAAAGACAGTTTATCAAAGAGACACTTACACTTGAATGTTTATTGAGTGAGTTTTAAAAATTAGGGGTCCTGAAAAAAAAGGAGAACTCCAAACTAAGAAGAATGAAAACCAGCTGAAAGGAGGAAAGAAATAAAAGAAAAAAAAAAAACTTAGGGGTCCTAGAGTGTGGTAGTGTGGGTCTTAGAATTCTAGCTAAGGAGCACAAGAAATTAGTATAAGTGCCTTCCAAATGGGATTTGTGAACTTTGATGAGTTCCCCTATGGTGGTATGTACTCCTTGAAAATAACACCTATATCTTATTTATCTTTGTAAGACCAGCTCTTTGTCCCAGGCGTAACCCATAGTAGTTTATTCAGATGTAGAACTGAATATTTCTGGCACACCAAGTGTGTCACTGGACTCCCGAACTGTGTTTTCATGAACTAGAACTAATTCATTTTGAACACACACCTACATCCCCTCCTATATATAGGTACTCTGTGGATGTTCAATCCATAGTCTATTTTTAATCCTACTTCTAGCCAAGTAAGTTTGATCTACCTTTAACATTAGCCAAAAGCAAAGAAAATTGGGAAAATTATCCTCCTGCCTCTTCTCTGACCTGGGGTTGAGATCCAAGCAAAGTAGAAAGATACTTTCTGTGTCTTCTTTCCTGTAAATTGAACCATAGCAAAGTGAGATTTTGGAGGCTAACCACGCTCTGCCTAACCTTGGGGTAGTCTGTGTGTAACCCATAGTCTTTAGCATGATGACTGCTGCTAGATGATTGCCCCATCTTGCCTACACTGTTGCTGTTTGTGTGGTAGGTGGTGGGTTGGCTTTGTGGTCAAAGATGAATGATACCAGCTTTAGAGTTTTGGACTATTCAGGTTTATTTCTGTGACAGTTGGCATTGGATAAAAGATAGGCACGTGTGCACAGAGCTACTGCAGACACTTGGCTAACGTTTGAGACATACCCTGTAGTTAACACAAGTGCTAAATGAGTTATTTTTAAAAAAGAGATCTCGCCAGCACACATGGACTTGTTATCAGCACCTCACTGGTGAAAAACACAGCTGCCCCTGCGGGCAGAGCCTGATGCTGTCGGCAGGGGGCAGTAAGGATTTCCGTTGAAGAAAGATAAACCTGGGGAAAAAGCCAAGGCCACCTCCACCACCAATTAAAACAGTCCATTGATTTATTTATTTTTTTTATTTTTTTTTTTTTTTGAGACAGAGCCTCAAGCTGTCACCCTGGATGGAGTGCCGTGGCTTCACAGCTCACGCCAACCTCCAGTTCCTGGGCTCAAGCGAGTCTCCTGCCTCCGCCTCCCAAGTAGCCGGGACTACAGGCGCCCACCACAATGCCCGGTCATTTTTTGGTTGCAGCCGCCATTGTTGTTTGGCGGGCCCGGGCTGGATACGAACCCGCCAGCTCAG
>CAUYON010072450.1:0-22375 GCA_963573935.1 Arctocebus calabarensis | reverse complement strand
CGTGGCGTCACAGCTCACAGCAACCTCCAATTCCTGGGCTCAAGTGAGTCTCTTGCCTCCACCTCCCAAGTAGCTGGGCCTACAGGCGCCCGCCACAACGCCCGGCCGTTTTTTGGTTGCAGCCGTCATTGTTGTTTGGTGGGCCCGGACTGGATTCGAACCCGCCAGCTCAGGTGTACGTGGCTGGCGCCTTAGCCCGTTGAGTCACAGGCGCCGAGCCGAAAAGTAGACATTCTTAAAGGCTGATTTAAAGTCAGTCCTTCCCTCCACAGCATAGCCAGACTGATCACATTACCCTTCTGCCTAGAATTCTTGATGCTCCTCATTACCTAAAATGTAATCCTCCCTACCCCTTATGTATGGCTCTAGCATTATGAATTATTTGACATTTCAGCACAACTCCCTCTCCTGACATTTTTCTGTTTAGAACTAGATTCCTATTTACCTCCCAATACATAGCTCAGACATCACCCTCCTGATTCCCCTGAGAAGTCTTTCAAAATTTCACAAGATCCA
This sequence comes from Arctocebus calabarensis, assembly GCA_963573935.1. NCBI lineage: Eukaryota > Metazoa > Chordata > Mammalia > Primates > Lorisidae > Arctocebus > Arctocebus calabarensis. Next base: position 21,859 of record CAUYON010072450.1, on the reverse strand, counting down.
TTTCTCCATATTACTAAATACATACTGTCACAGCAGTTAGTATGTTTTACGAGTGTATTATTACATTTACAGCATTACAATTCTATAGTGTTGCTTTGTCTCCTCCACCTGACTGCAAGCAACTTGAAAATGGGGACTCAGTATCTCCTCTCTATTCCCAGTACCTGGTTCAAATGATGGTTACCTGTTCCACAAAACAGTTTGGAAAAAACATGAAAGAGCATTTCTGTCATGAATAGTCAAGATTTATTTAGAGGTTTAAATTTCTTTTAAGTTATTAAGGCATGGAGTAAGGTGGGAAAAGAGGTTTATAAAAAAGAACAAAAGATAAAACGCCTGTCTCTTTAAGTAATTCATCTTCGTGTTTTCATTAGCAAATGAAAGCCTCAGTATTTCAAACAGCTGTTTCTTTCTTTCCTTTTTCTTTTTTTGCAGTTTTTGGCCGGGGCTAGGTTTGAACTCTCTACCTCTGCCATATGGGGCCAGTGGCCCTACTCCTTTGAGCCACAGGCGCCACCCCTCCAACAGCTGTTTCAATTACTGCACCTCTCCCAACCAATCCCAAATTACCTCCCTGGAAGCTATGAAATATCAGTGTGAAAAACACATACATCTAGTACCATTTCCAAAAATAGTACCCAAAGGGACCTGAAAAATCAACTCCCCTTTCTTTGTAAGGTTTCAGGTCCCCAGCAGACAACACAGTGAGCTGAGAGCCTGCCTCTCCTCCGCAAATCAGAATACCTGCAGAGCAACACTACTGTTCAAAATCAGCTGGTTAGATCAGATGATCCAGGAAAAGTGCTATAATTCTATAACCATCAATAAATCCAAATGACCTGAAGGCAAGAAAGTAAATTTTAAAAGGATCAAGTAAATAGATTAGCTAAGGAAAGCCTAATTTATCACCTAGGTCTATACCAAAACTATCAGCAGAAACCTAAAATTATGTATGACCAGAGTAGAATCTTTTCACTCCTTTACAACTAATGAACATAACAATAAAAATGAAGTAGAATTAAGTTATTAAGTATGAACTATCCAATTTACTTAAGGACTCAATTTAACAGTTGACATCTCTGACATTTAACTTTGACAATTCTTGCTTTATTTTTATTGTGAAGATACAACCTCATTCTTTTAAATGCATGCTTTGGCTTGTGATTATCTTTCAAAACTTTTTTAGAGTTATTTTTATGGTACTTGGATAAGTTAAAACTTCATGTTATTTTTGAATTTGAGTTCCTTCGTGGAACTAATGCAACAAAGACAGATGAAAAGTATCAATGAAGTGTGGAAGGATGTGGCCAATGAATGAACAGTACACCTCAATCATTTGCGAAGTTCTGTTCTGATGATTTTAAATTGAAAATGAGCCACACGGGTGACCTGAGACCAAAGTGAATGATGATGAACTGAAAGCTGTAGTGGAAGAAAATCCATCTCAATCTACATGTGAATTAGCAGTAAGGCTGGACATTACTGTTACTATTCTGACAATACTGGACTATTTGAAACTAATCAGCAAGGTAAAGAAGTTGGATGGGCAGGATCTACAGGAACCAGCCTCATAGGAGACATCAACTTGAAGTTTGCCTTTCTTTGTTGTCATGACACAAAGGGGAACCAGTTCTACACCATATTGTTGCATGAGATGAGAAATATATTTTCTCTGATAAATGCAAGCATTTGGCACAATGGTTACATAAAGAGCCAAAACACAGTCCAAAACCAAATATTCATAAAAAAACGGTAATGATGTCTGTTTGGTGGCCCAGGGCTGGTATTATCCGCTTCATGAAACCTGGTCAAACAATCATAGGGGATATCTACTACAACCAACTGGATGACATGATGAGGATGCTTGCTATTAAGGAGCTGAGACTGGTCCATAAAAACAGGCCAATATTCTCACAAGACAACATTCTACCACAAAAAAACGCTGCTCCAACTACAGAAGCTGAACTTGGAAATTTTCTGTCATCCACCATACTCACCAGACCTTGTACTAATTGCCTACTTCTTCCAGGCTTTGGACCTCTTCTTACAAGGGAAAGTATTCAATTTTCAACAAGCTGTGGGAAAATGCCTTTTGCATCACCATTTGCTCTCCAAGCTTCTTCACTGCTGGCATACACAAGCCACCACTGAGATGGCAAAACTGTGCCAATAGGGCAGCGCCTGTGGCTCAAAGGAGTGGAGCACCAGTCCCATGTACTGGAGGTGGTGGGTTCAAACCCAGCCCCCGCCGAAAAAAAAAAACAAAACTCTAATTAGGAAACTTCCTTGGATCCTAGAAATAACTGGGAACTTTAGTTGTACCAATTGACACGTGAGGCTCATTCATACAATATGGGCACGAAACAGATCTATACCAATGATGTGAAAGTCTAAAGATCCCTAATTCAGGTACATCAGAGGTGATGTCACCTGGACAAGTGACAAAACAAACATAACCAGCAACTGCAAGAGGAAAAAGAAAGACTCAACATATTCTACAAGTGCTCTATCTTTTATACCAGGTATTTACTTCCTTAAATCTGGATACACCAAAAGATTACCTACTCTTAGCCCCTGAGTTAAACAAACACCTACAAAGGATACCAAACATGCTTTGGAAGCATGGGAAGAAAGGGTCATGACTGTTTAATTACTTAGAACCTGCTTCCTAGATTTTAACACACTGATTTTGGACCTTCCAATCTGATCCTTCTTCCCCTAAAAATTAAATATTTAACATGAAGTTTTATAGTTGTTTTTTGTTTTGTTTTGTTTTAATTTTTTTGCAGCAGGGTCTTGCTCTGTTACCTAGGCTGGAGTACAATGATATCATCATGGTTCAATGCAAGCTCCAACTCCTGGACTCTGGGGATTATCCTGCCTCAGCCTCCTGAGTAGTTAGAAGTACAGGTGCACAGCACCACGCCCAGTTAATTAAAAAAAAAAAAAATAGAGACAGGGTCTGACTATGCTATCCAAGCTGCTCTCAAACTCCTGGCCTCAAGAAATCCTCCCCCCTCAGACTCCCAAAGTGCTGGGATTACAGACATGATACACTATAGTCCTTACATGGTTTATTATCAACTTGCTTCAACCAGGGCAAAACCAATACACTTAAAAAATGACAAGCTAATATATAAGATGATTAAGGTTTTTGTCTTGCAACTAATTGTCCTATGTATAAAGAAAACTCCTAAAGCAAATTAGCATTTGTTTATTATTTTAGCCCTGAAAACCAAAGAATATGAACATTAAAACAACCCTACAGATATCATTTAACCTTATACATATTTCCTAAATTTCCTTCTATGACCAAAATACATACAAAGCAAACAGAATCAACATACAGAGTGGCCATAAAGTTCACATACAATTTAAAATAATTACTGTTTTAGTTTACTTACTAATGGCTATTTTAAATTGCACGTGAACTTTACGACCACACTGTATAGTAAATCCAAATATACAGTAAGCCCCCATCCCCTTCTCCACTGAAAAAGTAAAGAAAAGAGAGTTTTTTGTATTTGCTTATCAGTATGCTATGTAATTTGAACAAATAACAAGCCAGGAAAAAAGTCTCAGTTTCGGGCGGTGCCTATGGCTCAGCGAGTAGGGCACCGGCCCCATATACCAAAGGTGATGGGTTCAAACCCAGCCTTCGCCGAACTGCAAAATAACAGCCAGGCGTTGTGGCGGGCGCCTGTAGTCCCAGCTACTCGGGAGGCTGAGGCAAGAGAATCGCCTAAGCCCGGGAGTTGGAGGTTGCTGTGAGCTGGTGACACGACCGTACTCCATGGAGGGTGATAAAGTGAGACACTGTCTCTACCAAAAAAAAAAAAAAAAAAGTCTGAGTTTCTTAACTCTTTCTAAGATTCAGATAGCTACTACTTACTCTCTATCCCAATTATACAGATAAGAAAATAAAGACTCCAAGATTTAAAAAGTACCTGTTCATTCACAAGAAGGAAGTCACAACTCCTCAAGAAGTGCTTTGCTTACTGCCAACCCATCTCAGGCTTTTGTTCTCTTGTGTCCCATTTTATATTTGTTAGCAGCATATCAGTGTCTTTGTGCAGGCATTTTTTTTAGAAGGGGTCTCACTATGTTGCCCAGTCTACTCTAAAACTCTCAAACAACACCTCTGGCCTTGGCCTCCCAAACTACTGAGATTGTAGGTATTAGTCACCATGCTGGCCTATATAGTTTTTAATGAAAACGCACAAATTCCTCCCATTTGATCCTGCAATCCCATTACTGGGCATCTACCCAGAAGGAAAAAAATCCTTTTATCATAAGGACACTTGCACTAGACTGTTTATTGCAGCATAGTTTACGATCACAAAAATGTGGAAACAACGTAAATACCCACCAATCCAGGAATAGATTAACAAGCTATGGTATATGTACACTATGGAATACTACTCAGCCATTAAAAAAATGGAGACTTTATAGCCTTTGTATTAACCTGGATGGAAGTGGAACACATTATTCTTAGTAAAGCATCTCAAGAATGGAGAAGCATGAATCCCATGTACTCAAATTTGATATGAGGACAATTAATGACAATTATAGACACGGTGGGGGTGAGGGAAGGGGAGAGCAGAGAGAGAAAGAATGAGGGAGGGGTGGGGAAAGGAAGAGCAGAGAGAAGGAAGGAGTAAGGGGGGTGGGATCTTGGTGTGTGCCACACCTTTTGGGGGCAAAACACAATTGTTAAGAGGGACTTTACCCAACAAATGCAACCAGTGTAACATGGTTTCTTGTACCCTCAATGATTTCCCAACAATTAAAAAAAAAAACAAACATGCTTTCTGTTTTATATTTCCCTTAGTATACAGTATTGTTCAGGGCCCAGATAATAGAGACTTCATCATATTTGTTGATTCACAGTTTATATGAAGCCTACTCCATTTGCCAACTGTTCACCAATTTTGTTTTCATTTTTTTCTTTGTTTGTACATTTCCTGCTAAAATCCTTTAACCAGATTAGAAAATTGTGGTGTTAGCATGAGCTTTTGGAAATAAACACTCTCCTTGCTTTTAGTAATGAGCACTCTCCTCACTTCCCAAGTCTTTTTCCCCTTCTTCCCCCACCTTTAAAATGAAAAAGAAACTTAGGAAAGAGAAGTTATGTGATTTTTCTAGGTCTAGTGGAAAGGCTAGTCATATGAAAAGATAACTTCTATACATTTTTGCTTATTAGTGAGAATATTTTCATCTAGCATTGCTATCCAGCAGCAGAGTTAAAGCTGGAATCTAACTCACATCCTCCTTCTTATTGTTGGTCTACTTTGGGGTTTTTGTCTGTTTCCTCACCTTATGGGGAAAATGAGCCAATGCTGTGAGAATAGCTCTAACAGTAAGTTAATTGTTGGTTTTGTTAGTTCTCAGATGTGGTCTACTGGGCAAGATATGTTAATCTGCCATTATCATTGTCTCTCTACATTTTTGAGCTATTTTTTTTGCATTAGTCTTTCTTTATTAACCCATATCTGGGGGCTGATGGTGGGTGTGTAATTGTAATGATGTTATTAGGTTTGCTGGTGTAGGCCACAGGAGCCCAGGTGGCACAGGCTTGGATAATGTGTTTAATTGCTTTGCTAAATGATATATATGTTTTAGACCTTTCATTAAGTAAGTTTCCTTTGTTACATGCTTGCAACAATTGCTCTAGGCCAGTAGACTTCCAAGTATCTTCACTCAAGGGATCTTTAGAGGAACTCAGGGGAGTCATGGAGGAAAATGAGGTAGAAATCAAGGTTGTGGCATGCTGGCTGGTGGATCCCTCCTTAGACTATATCTCAGCATAATCCTTCTGATCGTTGTCATCAGAGGATTGGAAGTAGCTTGAAGATAAAGTCTCTTTGTCATTGTGGGTGTAAAATTATTTTTTAAAGTGCTGTGTTCTGAATGTTTGGTTAGGTTTCAGTTGTAAACCTAACCCCCAAGATGGGGCCTTTGGAAGCTGATCATTTCAGGAGGGTGGGGGCCTCGTGAAGGGGATTAGTGACCTTAGAAATGAGGCCTAAGACAGCTGCCTTGGCCTTTCCACTAGGTGAGGACACAATGAGCAAATGCCTTCCATGAACCAGAGTAGGCCCTCACCAGACACCAAGTCTGCCAGCACCTTGACCTTGGATTACTTAGTCTCCAGAGCCTTAGGAAATACATATTTGTTACAGAATCCAAAAGGACTAAGAAAAACAGTATCTGGGAGTCTGATTAAAAATTATATGGAGAGTTCTAGATAGATAACAAGGTCCAGTGGAATCCGATTGCAGAGTTCTAAATTCAGGGAACAACACCTAAACGTATTCAGAATTGTCCGTGTGGCCAGCACCACACCAAGCTTTTCAAAAACTCGGTTTCACTCAGTCCTTATAACTACCTACAGGTGGGTATTGCCATCTCTATGTAAGCCTCACAGAGGCCAACCAATGAGTTCATGGCTATTCAGCTTTAAATAAAGGGACAAAGGATGGATCTGCCAGGCTTCAAAGTTCCCATTGTAATTTTTACAAGACCTCAGAATGTTCTAAGTGTGATGTTTTCAGGCCTCTGAGAAATGAGCAGGAGAACAAGAGCAGAGCTTAGGACATTGTATGTAAAACAGAATGTAAGGCACTGTAAAGACTCCAACTTAAATTGAGAAATAGCTTATTTATCGAGTAGGATCTAAAAGCTAAGAATATTTCTGTTTTCTTTTAATATCAGTGACAGAGCCTGGCTGATGTCAAATGGTTAAGTCATTTTTGTCTAATTGGTTATGAAGTCCTTCTTCCACGGTGAATGATGCCATAGACAATAATGTGCAATTAAAGGAGGTTTCATGCCGAGCCCCTGGTATTGCCCCATCCTCATGCCTCTTCTCTAGACCCCGTGGGCCTTGATTTTCCAATCTTTCTCCTTCCAGACCCTAGCGCACCAGCCATGCCATTTGTCTGCCCATGTGTCCAAATGTTTTCTCGCTTTAGACCACCACTCTTCCTGTACAGGGTAGATGGTTGAGTACACTAACCCAAGCTCTGATCTCCAGGAGAATTAACCTCTTTGCTCTCTTCAATGTGCCCCTTGCTGGGTCTTTAGTTTAGGATCCATTCATTTCAGCTTTAGTCTGCATGGCAAGCTTGGCCCCTTTCCTCCTCTGGCAGCTATGAACTGATGGAAGGGCACTCGTGCACTAGTGGTGGGTGACGTGAGGCAGGGGGCCACCTCCCCACAGAACTTATTTATGCCTCCAGAACCAGCTTGTCCTGATTCTGGATGTGCCCTGCCATCCTGTGCTGCATTAGTGCTTCTCACACACTTAGGTCTTGGTGGGTCAGTCTGACAGAATCCAGCTCAGGATGGGCATCTCTAGCTACACAGTCAATTGCAATTCCATGATTAGATATGTGGTCTCCATAAGAGTTCACTAGCACATCAGGAGGTGCTCTTTAAATAGTGCATATTTTCCTGCAGCAAAAGGCCCATACAAAGTTGTAGAGTTGGACGATAGGTGAAGAAGAGTCATATAAGTGAGTGTATGAAAAGAGACAAGCAAACCAAGTAGTTTACTATGTTTTATGAGAAAGCCTAGAGCTCACCCTCTTCACCAAAGTAATAAGGAGTATGAGTGATGGGGCAGCAGCCTCACTGAGAATCTTGGAGGTGCCTGTCTGCTAAAGTTTAAAGCTCTAATTAGAGATGCAATTACAGAACTGGGCTCCTTGATATCAGTGAAGATGGTAGGATTTCAAAATAGTAGAGCTTGAGTGGTAGCACTTAAGCATAAGAGATAAGGTAAATGTAATTGCTGTCAGAGTGGCAGCCAAGTGAACCTGACCAGTAGAGAGCTTTGTGATGGTTAACAGAGCATGGAGCTCCTAGGGGCAGGAGAGACTGGCAGACAAGAGAATTTCTTAATAAATATAATCAAAAATAAATCAGGAGTGGATGATTATGGGACCGAAGATAGCCCCAGCAATTAAAGTAATGATTCCTCCTTCCATTCCTGGACCTGAGCCACTTCCCTGTCTTGGAATACATTAACTGAGGAAGGACCCTCAAGCATCACAGTCAGTGTACACAAAAATAATTCCCTTAGTTCCACTGTATAGATACCTATGATTATTTACTTGAGTAACTGCATAGTGAAGAAATGGAGATACACAGAACCTCTTGGGACCATTAGACACATGGTGACATATAGCACTCTAATAATTTACTGTATCAATGACAATACACGATGACCAGGTCTGAATGAAGTCTCGGCCTGGATTTTTTTTTTTGTGTACCCACCCTGTGGTCATATCCTTGGTCTTGGAACATATAACTGCAATGATTCCCACCTGACAGCTGACTGACCTCTCCTACTTCTGTCTTGATCTGTGGTATATGAGCTATCACATCAGGAAGGACAGGTGAAAGCAGGTGAATCAAAGCTAATAATGCATCTCATGGAGAAAGATTTATTCCTGAGTGGTTGCAGCTGAGAACACAAAAAATTCTATAGGAAGCTCGGGAGCTGGGAAGGCCCTTTATCAGCCAGTGAACCAAGCATCTGCATTCCTGAGCCAGCCAGACCCAGTTCACTGGGAGGCAGTGTAAACTCATGTGAGACAGTTTCCTGTGGTTGGGGTCAATTTCCAAAGAAGGACAGAGCTGCCAATTTCTTCCTGTTAATATTCTTGGAAGCCTGTGGCTGGATGGATTTGCCCAGAAGAGGGCATCTAGGTAAAGCAAGATAATATATTTTCTATGATGTTCTTCAAAACATGCTCATTGCATTCTACTAATGCTAGTTTATAATGTATGCACCAGTGCTGGTAGGTAGGAAGAAACAGGTTCAGGGTGCCTGAATTTGTATAGCAATTTTTATAAAAACAACAGTTGGTATGTAGCTGATTGCAGGGGAGATAAACTCTATTTGTGTATGTCTGTCAGATATCTTAGGAGAGAAAGAAGGCCCAGGTATGAGTTAGGGTTCAGGGGACGACAGCAGGGGGCCAGGTACAGACAGATATGCAAGCCTCCAAGCTTGCAATATGCCATTCCTATCTCCTGAGGCCCTGCTCTGGAACCAGAAAAGGGGTGTGGAGTTTCTCTTGCATCTTTTGGCTTTGTTCTGCATGTTCCTGATCTCAAAAAAATCCCTGGCCACACCTATAGTGCGTTTTATAAAGGTAAATGTTAAATCTACTAAGTGTAGAATATAAACATCTTAACACAATAGCTAAGAAAATGTGGTGAAGGCTACGTTAGCCAGTTTGATGAAAATATTTCAAACTGTATATAAAACTAGCACATTGTACCCCATTAATGTACACAGCTATGATTTAATAAAGAAATTATGAAGATGAAATAAAGATATTCTTAGATAAACAACAACAACAAAAACTATCCCTGGATATGGTATGAGACTAATAATTTAAGGACGTCGAGAAGGACCATTTAAGGACGACTCCTCCGGAGTCGGATAGAACCAGATTTTGCTGTTAGCTCTGCCTTTTCTAAATGGGTGAACTTGGTAAAGTTTATTAAAACCTATAAGCTTCAGTCTCCTTATCAGTGCACTGCTGCAAAAATGGTATGAGATTCACTTATTATGGAATATATAGGCTATGGTTAGACTTTACCAATCTTTAGTCATTTTTTCCCTACTACTATTTTTATTACCAACACTGGCCAATTATTTTATAGCCTTTCTCTCCTATTATATAAATCCATATTGAATTAGGTTAAATAGAATTTGCAGAGCAACTTTGAAGAGAAAAAGTAATTATCAAAGGGCAATATATGGATTAAAGAAGGAGAGTTCAACCTATTTGAATAGAAAATTATCAACATCATTATGCACTTATATACATAGCCTTATCATGCATGAGGCATGGTTCTAAGTAATTTTAAGTATTTCATTGTATAATCTTCATTACAATACAATAAGGTAGGAACTTAATCATAAATGCTTATTTTTAAGATGAATATTTTGAAGCATTTCAAGATAAGGTAATTTGCCCAAGATCAGATGTTTATTAAAAGGCAAAGCTGGGCTCCAATCAGGGCAGGGTGGGCACCAGAGCTCATGTTGTGTTTGATGGTGGGGGAGGTTAGGGGCTCCCTTTTACTATCGCTGGACATGGCCTAGTGTCTACTCTGAGTTCAGGGACCTTCTACTATACCTTGCAAAATAATAACCTGTAAAATTCTTAAGGTAAAAGGATGGGATACTAGAAGGATGATGAATGTCGTGAGCCAGGTTATTTCTGTGTGAGCCCCGGGTGACCATCATAACCAGTGAAATAACCTTATTTTAACTCTGACATTGTTATTCCCTTTAATAAAGCTCAAATAAGCAAACCTACAAGAAATAATCCACAACTTCTGCCTTTTTATTCCTCCTGGGAACCCAATTTCTGAGCATCTTCAAGGCCAAAGAAAATCTAAGTGGTTTCTTCTTCCTTTCCCTATAATAATGTCCTTTTCATTTCTATCCTTCAGGTTTCTTTCTTTCCTCATGGAGTATTTCCAGTGTCATAGTCTATTTTGTGCTGCTATAATAGACTATCTGAGGGGGAGTAATTTGTAAAGAGCAGAAACTTATTTCTCATAGTTCTGGAGGCTGGGAAGTCCAAGGTCAAGGTGGTGGCCTCTAGTGAGGAATTTCTTGCTGCATTCTATGTGGACAAAGGGCAGGAGGGAAAGAGACAAGTGACTCCTCAGACATTAGGGGGTGAAATTCAGCCACGCCATGGAGTGGGAAAGGATTTTTGAGAAGTGTCCAAGGTAACTGCAGTCTAAAGATGAAGAAAGAGAATACATCTATTGAAAATGGAGGGAAAGGTTAATATCAGACCACAAAGAGCCCTTAGAAGCCATAAGGATTTTTACATTTATCATGTTAGAAATCTATGAAAATACTGTAAGCAAGAGATCACATTTAAAAATATATCAGATTTATATTCTTAAACTTTAACTATGGCTACAGTGAGGAGACAACTCCAGAGGGAAATTGGAGAGGCAATGGTATCCTGTTTAGGAGGCTATCAGGGATGGACAGGGCAGCATGGATGGAGTAGCTTAAGAAGTGGAAATGTTCAGGAAAATAGATTCAACTTGGTGATTCATTAAAAATAAAGCAAAGGGAAAAGGAGGTGCCAGTTCCAGCTTCCAGCTTTCTATCTTGAGTAACTGGTTAAAAAATGGTGCCAGTTACTGAGATTGGGAGATGGGAAGAAGAAGTCGAAAGCAGGAATAAATCATGAGATTGTCTTGTTCTATGAAAGAGATTGCTGTTAATAAGAGTTTATATATATTTAGTCCTATATTCTCTCTGGCTCTTATTTTAAATAAGAAATTCTGATTGTTTGTACCCTTATATTAATCTGAAATAAAGAAAAAAAATTTAAAAAAAAATTCTGGAGCCTACATACGAAGATAACATTTTAAATCTAATACTTTATGGAAAACTGCAACATTCTGATGTAACAGGAATAAAAGCCAAAGGCCATGAAATCACAAGTTTGTATTTCCAAAGATTTGACCTGTGGCTTTATTTTCTTCACGTCTTCCTAAACAACCATCTCTTCCCAAGTTCTCCACTGTCACCTATATTTCAGCAATTCCCAAATGCTTATCTCTTACTTGCACCTCTCTTTTTAGACCCAAATTCTTATGTCAACTCTTTACTTGGATGTTACTCAAAGTGTCCTAAGCTCTACATGTCTATATATGAACAAATTATCCCTCCTCATCTATTCTTCTGTATTTCCTGTAAAGTCCCCAAGATAATTCAGACTTGCCCCTTTGTTTCTCCACCTACATTTAATCGGTCACCAGATTTTGAGGATTAACCTCCCTAAATATGTTTTATCTCAGCTCCTCTTTTCTGTTCCCATCGTGATCATTGGGTCCTAGGTCTTCATTATTTGTTACTTTGATGACTAGAAGAGTTTCTGATAGTGGTCATTCCATATAAATTTTAGGATTTTTTTTTCTGTTTCTGGGAAAAACATTGTACAATGACAGGGATTACATTGAATCTATAGATCACTTGGGTAGTATGGACTTTCTGTTAAGTCTTCAAATCCATGGGCACAAGATCACAAGATTATCTTTTCATTTATTTATGTCTTCTTTTATATCTTTCAACAATGTTTTGTGACTTTCAGTGTGCAAATTTTTCACCTCCTCAGTTAATTCCTAAATATTTTATTCATTGTGGTGCTTTTTTAAATGGAATTGATTTTTTTATTTTATTTTATTTTATTTTATTTTTTTAGAGACAGAGTCTCACTTTGTTGCCCACGGTAGAATGCTGTGGCATCACAGCTCATAGCAACCTTCAGCTCTTGGGCTTAGGCGATTCTCTTGCCTCAGTCTCCCAAGTAGCTAGGACTACAGGTGCCCACCACAATGCCCAGCTATTTTTTTGTTGTTGTTGTTGCAGTTTGGCTGGAGCCGAGATCAAGCCTGCCATCCTCCGTATATGGGGCTAGTGCCCTACTCACAGGCACCACCCAATTTTTTGATTTAGCTCATTATTAGTGGATAGAAATGTAACTGATGTTTGTATGTTGATTTTGTAACCTGAAACTTTACTAAATTTGTTTATTAGTTCTAGCAGATTTTTTTGTCTGGAGTCTTCAGGCTTTTCTATATAGAAGATCAAGTTGTCTTCAAATGAAAAATTTTACTTCTTTGTTTCAGAAATGGATTCTTGTTCTTTTCTTTTGTTTTTTGTTTTTGTTTTTGTTTTTTTATTTTATTTTGTTTTTCTATTCCTTTTCTTTCTTTTTCTGAATTTCTCAAGATAGGACTTCTAGTACTGTGTTGAATAGAAGGGATGATTGTACATACTTCACTTTTTATTCATTTGAGAAAAGCCTTTAGATGTTTTTTTTGTTGTTGTTTGTTTGGGGTTTTTTTGTAGTTTTTGGCTGGGACTGGGTTTGAACTTGCCACCTCTGACATATGGGGCTGGCACCCTACTCCTTTGAGCAACAGGCGCCGCCGAAGCCTTTAGTTTTTGACCATTAAGTATGTTATTATCTGTGGGCTTTTCATATGTGGCCTTTATTATGTTAAGGTACTTGCTAATTTCTGGTTTGTTAGAGTTTTCATCACAAAAGGGTGTTGAATTTTGTCAAAATTTATTCTGCATCTCCTGAGATGAGAATGTGATTCTCTCTTTTATTCTGTTAATGTGGTGTATCACATTAATGATTTTCCTATGTTGAACCATCTTAGTTTCTCAGTGATAAATCCCATTTGGTCTTGATGTATAAGCCTTTTAATGTACTGTTGGATTGAGTTTGCTAGTATTTTGTGGAGGATTTTTACATCAATATTAATCAGGGATATTGGCCTGTAGTTTTCTTTTCTTCTGCTGTGTTAGTCTGGCTTTGGTATCAGAGTAATGGTAGCTTCATTAAATGAGTTTGGAAGTGTTGTTTTCTCTTCAAACTTTTAAAGAGTGTGAGAATTATTGGAGTTAAATTTTCTTTAAATTTTTGGTAGAATTCACCAGAGAAGTTATATGATTCTAGGCTTTTCTTTTAGGAGAGCTTTTTAATTAACGATTTAATTTCCATACTAGCTCAATTCAGACTTTCTGTTTCTTCATAATTTAGTCTTGATAAGTTGTATGTTTCTAGGAATTTATCCATTCTAGGTTATCCAGATTGTTAATTATTCATAGTAATTGCTTATGATCTCTTTAAATTTCTGTGGTATCAATTGTAAAATCTCCTCTTTCATTTCAGATTTTATGTATTTGATTCATCCCTCTTTTTTTCTTAATTATTTTTAGCTAAAGGCTTGTCAAGTTTGTTTATATTTTCAACAAACTAACTCAAAATAGATTTTCTTCCTTTTCTTTCTTTTTCTTTTCTTTTTTTTTTTTTTTTTTTGAGACAGAGTCTCACACTGTCACCCTGGGTAGAGTGTCATGGTGTCATCATAGCTCATAGCAACCTCAAACTCTTGGGCTTAAGAAATCCTCCTGCCTCAGCCTTCCAAGTAGCTGGTACTAGAGCTGCCCACAGCAATGTCCAGCTACTTTTTCTCATTTTAGTCGAGATGGGATCTCACTCTTGCTCAGGCTGGTCTTGAACTCCTGAGCTCAGGCAATGTACCCACCTTAGCCTCACAGAGTGCTAGGATTAGAAGCATAAACCACTGTGCATGGACTCAATGTTGGTTTTAATTTATATAGGCTTATCTGAGAGAGTAGGTGGCACAGTAGGGTAGTTATAGGGAGAGGCGGGTCTACATAGGTAATAATTTGGTTTCAAAATTGTTTTGCTATTTTTTTAATTAAATCATAACTGTACATTAATGCATTTATGGGGTAAAATGTGCTGATTTTATATAAAATTTGGAATGCTTACATCAAAGTGGTTAACATAGCCTTCACCTCACTTACTTGTTGTATTAGGACATTTATACTGTACTCTTAATAGATTTGACATGTTTTGCTATTTGAATTTATGTGTTTAGTTGGTTTAGGTATCAGAGTGTAATTGGCAGCACTGGTGGGTAATAAAGGGAGACTTTCTTACACTGTTGCAAATGCATTAACAAACAAGTAAGAGGAAAGTAAGAGAACAAAGGTCACTGGGAACAACCTTAGACTATCTACAGTTTGGAGAACTCTATTTGTTTTGTAAAACTCCTGGGTATACATGTTCAGTTTTAGGCTAGAAAGTCCTTAAGAAAAGTGAAACCAAACAAAATCCAGCACAGTCACAGATTCTGAAAGTAAACTCCAAGAGTTCTTACTCACTAACCTATCCAAAAAAAAAAAACCCTCATGTTTTTGAATGCTTCTGAGATTGACCCTGTATGTGAAGACCTTTGAAGATGTCATGTATAAAATGTATGTGAATCAAGATGCATTTCCACCTCTGGGAAGTGTTTTACAATTATTTTTGTGCATTCTTGTACTTTAAAATTGAGATGCTATTAATAAGATACATAATTCACTGAGCTCTAACTATGTGCCAGGCCTTGTATTAGGCACTTTGTAAGTATTAGCTTATTGTTTTTAATTCCTGAAAACAACTTAAACGTTGTTAATATGATTCTTCTCAATAACCTTGTGCATGGAAACACCATCTTTTCATACTCACTCTTCTCTCTTGCTTGTTCTCGTTTTGCAGAGACTTGCCATCTCTGACTCTACATCTCATCTTTCACATTTTATCTCAATGCCCCCAAACTACTCCCATTTCTTGTTTCTTTTTCCCAAGCACCACACCTAGAACCCCAGTCAGGCAGTATGTTTGTCTAATGGATGGCCATTTCAACACCCTTGATGTTCAACATTTTTCTTTGGTTGCCAGCTTGCCTCCCCTCTCTATTGCTTTGGAGAAGAGAAATTTTTGCTTTCTTCTCTGGTGGACTAATATTCTACAAACTTTGAGTAATTATGCTCTACTCAACAGACAGCCTAAGAAAGTGATTAGTCATGGTAGAGGTTTCATTAACTTTTTTTAAAGAATTACCATCTGGCAAGAAATTATAAGATGGGTAGGAGGTAAGAGTGCAGAGAAGCAGTAATGAAGATTTAAGCCAAGGGGAAAGCAAAAGGCCGGAACCTTCCACAGCTGATATGGCTGCCACAGGAATCAGGGCTGCCAAGGCACCTGGCAGGGCAGCGTTTATGTCTCAGATTCCTTAATGCCACATGAGTGACCTTAGTTAAGTTACTCATTTCTAAGCCTTGTAATTCTCATCTGTATGTGTTGATAGTCATTTTCATTAGGTTGCAGATAATCATTAAATTAGAGAGTATTTGTAAAGTTATTAGCATGGTATCTGAATGTATAGTAAATGCTTAAATCAATTATTAGCCTAGGAAATAATATCTACCTAACAGGTTCTGAAACATAATAGCAAACAAGTTTCATTCTCTTTGAATTTATCTTCCTTATGGAAATATTTATTGAGTGCTTATTATGTGCCAGGCATGGCATTAGACATCAATGTCTCAGCAGGGAATAAACCAAAGTCCCTAGTCTGGTAGTTTTACAGGAGGAGGAGCTAGGATTCCACTGCAGGAGTGACAGCAAATTAATAATGATGATAGAAATTATTACATATTCTGTCATGTAGCAATAAGTGCTAGCAATCTAAATAAGGTAGCCTAAATGCACAAAGCCCCTTTTATTTCATTTATTTGCTTTTTTAGTGCTTCAGAGTTTTAAGTATCATAAAATTACATTAATTTAAAAAACATGAAAATGACATTTAGCATAGGACTTTAAGATCATAATGTTATAAAACAAAGGGGGAGAAAATGATACACTGTGATAGTAAACACATCAAAATGCTGAGCTCTCCAAGTCTTTAAAATTTGTAATTTCCAAAATTTTAATAATGATCATACAAAATGTTCCCATGTAACTGTTTTTATGAACATAATTTTAAATTCGCACTTTATAATACCTCAATAGTATGAAAAGAAAGTGAGGGAAAGTGAGTCTCTCTCCCATGATGGACAACTGTCCTCTTCCCCTAGGCTATGGAAATTCTGGTATGTCCTTCCAGACATTTTCTATGTATTAATCATCAATATTTTAATTTTAGAATAATCTCAAACTTACATCAAAGATGCAAGTACAGAACAAAAAATATTTTTTCTACACCATTTATGAGTTTCTAATCCTATGTTCTTTCACTTTTGAATTTTTAATGTTCATTTCCCTTTACACAGGTATTCTCCTAAATAACCAAAACAGAACCATCAAAATTAGAGTTGACAATGATACATTACTGCCATCTAATCCTTAGATCCCTCTCTCCATTTTCCAGTTGTCCCAATAATGTCTTTCAAGTGGAAGGATCCAGCCTGAGTCTCACGTTATATTTAGCTGTCACATCTGTTTAGTGTCCTTCAAACCTTCCTTCATTTTCATAACCTTGGAACTGACTGATGACTTTATGATGTACCCCTTATTTTTGGTTTATTTGTGTTTCCTCTTGATTAGAGTCACGTTATGCATCTTTGGCAGGTGTATCACAGGAATAATGTGTTTTTCTTGCTGTTTTATATCAGGAGGCACAAGATATTGATCTGTCCTGTTACTGATGATGTTAACTTTGGTGAGTGGATTGAGGTGATATCTGCCAAGCTTCTCACTCTAAAGTTACTCTGTTCTCATTTGCAGTTAATAAGTATTTTGGGGAAGGGAGAGCTTGTTTGAAATTGAGTAAATATTCCCCTGCTCATCAAATGTGAATTTATCTATGTATGTATTTACTTATGTTATAAATTTATTTATTTTTATATGTATGAACTCATAGCTTCCTGCTGTAATCAGTGGGTTATAATATTTTACCACTATTATCAATTTTGATGCTCCATTTATACCTAATTTGACCCATGGGAACTCTTTCAAACTAACTTCCTTTTGATATGTCCTCATCATTCCCTGAGCACTTCTGTATTTTCTGGTGCAAATTCTTCCAGGCTGATACTGTGGATTAACACCTGCCCTCATCTCCCAACATGCACAGTCACCCCTAAACAGCCATTTCTTTAAAGATACATGGTTCAATTTAGAAGAGAATGGCATTTAATAAGCAAGCCTTGGGTGAGTTCATTGCTGTTGGTGTGCTGGCTAGATTGCAGTCGGCAGAAAAAGATCTTTGAATGCTCATCTGTCCAGCTAAAGAAAAATTCAATTTCTGCTAAAATTGATACAGGACAAGGCGTCCTCTGAATACATCCAGGGGTCAACCGTCAGGAGAAGGGGTACTTAAAATGGGTAGAATAAATAGCAAATGTTTATGAAAGCACAAAATCTAAGGAGCTGGGTTTGGAAACGGAGTCTGATAAAAACAATAACAACAACAACAACAACAACAAAAAAACCCCACCATCCTATTGGCCTGGGCTGCCCATAGTAATCAGACTCCTAAGACTAGCTGATTTACTGTAGACTTAGAGTCATGTAGATGTATCTGGTGACTAGTTTTCCTTTCAGAAAAGAGTAATCATGACAAATCATCTAGACTAGATCATGAAATTGCACTTAGAAAATCCAGGTCAGTGTCATTGTGAGGTGACCTAGGAGACATGCTTATAAATCAAGCTAAGAGAATAAACTGTGCATAATTATTTTTCCCCAGTTAAGATTAATTTGTCATCCAAAATCAAATGTTGTATATCACCCTTTGTCCTTTAGGGTTCCCAGGAACTTAAAAGTATGCATAAGATCAGAATGAAAAAGCACATTATTCAATTTTTTAATACTTAACTGTAATTTTAATTCATTCATTTATTTACTCATTTACCTGACAAGTTTATATGGAGTCCTTATTATGAGTTAACAATAGACATTGACATTTATGCAAATAAATTTACATTGCAATATTATATTCAATTTTCTGTGTATATGAAAATTATTTAACTTTAGTATATACCTATAATTCTTTATTTAGTATTTAATGTTTCATAATACTTATATAATTATTACTTATGTATATATAATTATTTAATTTCATATAATTAGTTATTGAATTTTAAGCTATATTTATAGCTAACATGTAAGTGCCTTCTATATACACATTACAACTAAATGCATTTTTTATTACTTCTATCTTACAGATAGGAAATTGAAATTCAGAGAACGCCAGTGAATTTTCTGAAATCAAGCTAGTATTTTAATGAAGCTATCAGTTAAGCTCTAGATTATGTGCCCTTTAATCCATACGTCATATTCAAGTCTTCGGTTTGGTTTGCCGTGTAATTCTCATTCTCTCTCTCTCTCATTTCTTTCCTTTTCTTTCTTTTTCTTCTTCCCATACTCTATCACCTTAGTTAATATTTAAAAACTCCCAGAAACTTGATAGCAGATTTCATTTTTATTTGTAAAACAGAGTGCAGTTTGATTTAATTTAAGGGCAATCTGACATTTTGTACAGCAATTGTAAGAAGACAAAGACATTGTGAAATTGTTTATTTAACAGGGAAAACCTTTTCCTTTTAAAGTTCATTTTGTGTTTAAGGAGGACAATAGTTGTCTGTTAAGACATCAATTTCCTCATTATTAGCTTTCTTTTCCAATGACATAACTCAATAGTTAGACCATGACCAAGCACAAGTGTTCAGAAAAAGCATTGGTTATATAAGGGACCATACTATAACTAAGGAGCTGGCAAACTCCTAAAGACTGGGTAAAAATATTTTGTAAATATATTTTACAAAAATATTTAAGGGCTGAATACAAAATATTTTAGGCTTTTCAGACCATATGGTCTCTCAACCACTTAGGTCTATTGCTAAAACCAGGCATAGGCAAAACACTAATAAATGGATGTGGAAACTTTTTAATAAAACTTTATTTATGTAAATAAATTGCAAGCTAGATTTGGTCCTCAAGCCATAGTTTGCTGGTCCTTGATATAGTTAGCAGATTTTCTACCCACAAGGGATCATGTTCCATTTTGCGAAGCTGTACTGTGAGAAGGACATCAGATGCTCCATTAGGAGAGCAGGGGGTAATCCAGACTCTCATCATACGGTGCAGTTCAATTAGTGGATGTTGGTTGGGTATTGAGAAATTGAGTTATTCAAGTCATATAATAATTGAAAAATAAATTTTAAGGAGTGAAGCCAATATTACATAAAGCATTACTAATTCCAATCGAGGTATAAAAATGGAGTAGCATGTTCAGCTTTATTTGTAAGGTTACAGCCTGATAACAGAACAAAAAACAATATTGTTACAAAGTGATATTTTTCTTTTCTCTCTCTTTTTTAAATTTTCATTAAATCATAGCCATGTACATTAGTGCAATCATGGGGAACAATATGCTGACTTCATATACAATCTGATACATTTTCATCAAACTGTTTAACATAGCCTTCATGGCATTTTCTTAATCGCTACATGAAGACATTTGTATTCTGCATTTGGTAAGTTTCACCTGTACCCTTCTAAGATGCACAGTACGTGTGATCCAACCAATCACCCTCCCTTCACCCATCCCCCCTCCTCCCTTCCCTTTCCCCTTTCCCCATATTCTTGGACTATAATTGGGTTTTAGCCTTCATATGAAAGCTATAAATTAGCTTCATAGTAGGGCTAAGTACATTGGATACTTTTTCTTCCATTCTTGAGATACTATGCTAAAAAAGAATCTGTTCCAGCTCCATCCATGTAAACATGAAAGAGGTAAAGTCTCTATCTTTCTTTAAGGTTGCATAATATTCCATAGTATACATGTACCACAATTTATTAATACATTTATGGGTCAATGGGCACTTGGGCTTCTCCCACGACTTAGGAATTATGAATTGGGCTGCAATAAACATTCTGGTACAGATATCTTTGTTACCATGTGATTTTGGTCTTCTGAATATATACCTAGTAAAGGAATTATAGGATCTAATGGCAGGTCTATTTTTAGATCTCTAAGTATTCTCCAAACATCCTTCCAAAAGGAATGTATTAGTTTGCATTCCCACCAGCAATGCAGAAGTGCTCCCTTTTCTCCACATCCACACCAGCCTGGTTTTGGAATTTTGTTATGTGGTCTAATCTTACTGGAGTTAGATGATATCTCAAAGTAGTTTTGATTTGCATTTCTCTGATGATTTAGGATGGCAAACATTTTTTCATGTGTCTGTAGGCCGGGCACTTGTCTTCTTTAGAGAAGTTTCTCTTCAAGTCCTTTGCCCACCCTGAGATGGGATCACTTGTCCTTTTGTTGCTAATACGTTTGAGTTCTCTATGTATTCTGGTTATTAAAACTTTGTCAGAGGCATAACCTGCAAATTTTTATTCCCATTCTGAGGGCTGTCTGTTTGCTATACTTACAGTGTTCTTAGCAGTGCAGGAGCTTTTTAGTTTGATTAGGTCCCAGTAGTGTATTTTTGATACTGCTTCAGTTGCCTGGGGAGTACTCCTCATAAAAAATTCACCCAGGCCGATTTGTTCAAGAGTTATCCCTACACTTTCTTCTAATATTTTTATAGTTTCATGTCTTAAGTTTAAATCTTTAATCCAGTGAGAGTCTATCTTAGTTAGTAATGAAAGGCGTGGGTCCAGTTTCATTCTTCTACAGGTCACCAGCGAGTTTACCCAACCATTTGTTAAATGGGGAGTCTTTTCCCTACTGAATGTTTTTAATTGGCTTGTCAAAGATCAAATAGGGGTAAGTAGCTGGGTCCATCTCTTGGTTCTCTATTCTGCTCCATACATCTATCTCTCTGTTTTTGTGCCAGTACCATGCTGTTTTGATCACTATCGATTTACAATACAGTCTCAGGTCTGGAAGTGTGATTCATCCTGCTTTGTTTTTATTTCTGAGTAATGTCTTGGCTATTTGAGGTTTTTTCTGATTCCATATAAAATGATGTATTATTTTTTTCAAGATCTTTAAAATATGACAATGGAGTTTAATAGGAATTGCATTAAAATTGTATATTGCTTGGGGTAGTATGGACATTTTAACAATGTTGATTCTTCCTAGCCATGAGCAAGGTATGTTTTTCCATTTGTTGACATGTTCAGCTATTTCTTTTCTTAGAGTTTCATAGTTCTCCTTATAAAGATCTTTCACGTCCTTTGTTAGGTAAATTCCCCAATATTTCATTCTTTGGTATTACTATGAAAGGGATAGAGTCCTTGACTATTTTTTTGGTTTGACTATTATTGGTATATATAAAGGTTACAGATTTATGAGTGTTGATTTTGTAGCCTGAAACATTGCTGTATTCCTTGATTACTTCTAAAAGTTTTGTAGTAGAATCCCTGGTGTTTTCCAGATATACAATCATATCATCTGCGAAGAGTGAAAGTTTGATCTCCTCTGACCCTATGTGAACACCCTTGATCACCTTTTCTTCCCTGATTGCAATGGGTAAAAC
>CAUYON010072443.1:0-10528 GCA_963573935.1 Arctocebus calabarensis | reverse complement strand
TAGCCTTCATATGAAAGCTATAAATTAGCTTCATATTAGGGCTGAGTACATTGGATACTTTTTCTTCCATTCTTGAGATACTTTGCTAAGAAGAATATGTTCCAGCTCCATCCATGTAAACACAAAAGAGGTAAAGTCTTCCGAGGTATACATATACTATAATTTATTAATCTATTCATGGGTCGATGGGCACTTGGGCTTCTTCCATGACTTGGCAATTATGAATTGAGCTGCAATGAACAATCTGGTGCAAATATATTTGTTGCCAAGTGATTTTGGGTCTTTTGGATAGACACCTAGTAGAGGAATTGCAGGATCAAATGACAGGTCTACATTTAGATCCCTGAGTGTTCTCTAAACTTCTTTCCAAAAGGAATGTACCTTGCATTCCCATTGGCAATGCAGAAGTGTTCCCTTTTCTCCACATTCACGCCAACATCTATAGTTTTGGGATTTTGTGATGTGGGCTACTCTTACTGGAGTTAGATGGCATCTCCACATGGTTTTGGTTTGCATTTCTCTGATGGTTAAAGATGATGAGCATTTTTTTCATGTGTCTGTAGACCATGCACCTGTCTTCTTCAGAGAAGCTTCTGTTCATGTCTCTTGCCCACAATGAAATGAGATCACCTGTTCTTTTCTTATTAATAAGTTTGAGTTCTCTGTGGATTCTGGTTTTTAGACCTTTGTTGGAAATATAACCTGCAAAAATCCTTTCCCATTCTGAGGGCTGTCTAGTTGCTTTACTTACTGTGTTCTTGGCAGTTCAGAAGCATTTTAGTTTTATCAGATCTCAGTAATGTATCTTTGATGTTTTTTCAATTGCCCAGGGGGTCCTTCTGATAAAGTATTCTCCCAGACCATTTTTTAAAAAATGTTTCTCTCCAAGAATTTTTATAGTTTCATGTCTTAAGCTTAAGTCCTTTAACCAGTGAGAGTCAATTTGTGTTAGAGGAGAAAGGTGTGGGTCCAGTTTCAGTCTTCTACAAGTCACCAGCCAATTCACCTAGGACCATTTGTTAAATATGGAATCTTTCCCCCAAGTTATATTTTTGATAGGCTTATCAAAGATCAAATAATGATAAATGTCTGGGTTCACCTCTGGGTTTTCAATTCTGTTCCATACATCTACCTCTCTATTTTTGTGCCAGTACCATGCTGTTTTGATCACTATAGATCTATGGTATAGTCTGAAGTCTGGTAGTGTGATTCCTCCTGATTTGTTTTTATTTCTGAATGATGTCTTGGCTTAAAAAATTAAAAAAATTAAAAATTAAGTACTAATTTTTCCAGATCTTTAAAGTATGGCAGAGGTGCTTTAATAGGGATTGCATTAAATCTGTAGATTGCTTTGGGTAGTATAGACATTTTGACAATGTTTATTCTTACCGGCAATGAGCATGGTATATTTTTCCATTTGTTAACATATTCAGCTATTTCTTTTCTCAGAGTTTCATAGTTCTCTTTATAGAGATCTTTCATGTCTTTTGTTAGGTACATTCCCAGATTTTTCATCTTCTTTGGCACTATTGTAAAGAGAATAGAGTCCTTGATTGGTTTTTCACCTTGACTATTGTTGACATATATAAAGGCTACAGATTTGTGAGTATTGATTTTGTATCCTGAGACACTGCTGTATTCCTTTATCACTTCTAGGAGCTTTTTTGTTGAGTCCCTGGGGTTTTCCAAATATACAATCATATCATCTGCGAAGAGTGACAGTTTTATCTCCTCTGATCCTATTTGGATACCCTTGATTGCCTTTTCTCACCTGATTGTGGTGGATAAGACTTCAATTACAATGTTGAAAAGCAGTGGAGACAATGGAGCACCTTGCCTGGTTCCTGATCTGAGTGGAAATGATTTCAATTTAACTCCATTCAATACGATATTGGCTGTGGGTTTGCTGTAGATGGCCACTATCAGTTTAAGAACTGTTCCTTCTATACTTATTTTCTTACGTGTTCTGATCATGAAAGGATGCTGGATATTATCAAAAGCTTTTTCTGCATCAATTGAGAAAATCGTATGGTCTTTGTTTTTTTATTTTATTTATGTGATGTATACTTATAGATTTACATATATTGAACCATTCTTGGGACCCGGGGATGAAACCCACTTAGTCATGATGTATAATTTGCTTGATGTGTTGCTGGATTCTGTTTGTTAGGATCTTATTGAATATTTTTGCATCAATATTCATCAGTGATATTGGTCTATAATTTTCTTTTCTTGTTGGGTCTTTTCCTGGTTTGGGGATCAGGGTGATATTTGCTTCATAGAATGCATTGGGAAGTATTCCTTCTTTTTCTATGTTTTGGAAAAGATTAAGTAATATAGGTACTAGTTCTTCTTTAAAGGTTTGGTAGAAATCTGATGTGAGGCCATCTGATCCTGGGCTTTTCTTTTTTGGGAGATTTCTTATAGTTGATGCTATTTCAGAACTTGATATAGGCTTGTCCAACATTTCCACTTATTTCTGGCTAAGTCTAGGAAGGTGGTGTCTTTCCAAGTATTGGTCTATTGCCTTCAGATTTTCATACTTCTGAGAATAGAGTTTTTTGTAATATTCATAAAAGATTTCTTGAATCTGAGGGGCATGTTGTTATTTGGCCTTTATTATTTCTGATCAATGAAATTAGGGATTTTACTCTTTTATTTCTGGTTAGATTAGCCAAAGGTTTATCTATGTTATTGAACTTTTCAAAAAGCCAATTTTTTGATTGATCAATCTGTTGTATAAGTCTTTTGTTTTCAGTTTCATTTTATTCTGCTTTAATTTTAGTTATTTATTTTATTCTGCTGGGTTTGGGGTTGGAATGTTCTTCCTTTTCCAGTTGCTTGAGATATGTCATTAAGTTGTTGACTTCCTCTCTTTCCATTCTTTTGAGGAAGGCTTGCAACGCTATAAATTTCCCTCTTAGGACTGCCTTTGTGGTTTCCCAGGGGTTCTGGTAATTCATGTCTTTATTATCATTTTATTACAAAAAATTGGTAATTTCCTTCTAAATCTCCTCTATAACCCAGGTATCATTCAGCATGAGGTTATTTAGTTTCCATGTCTCTTTCCTCACCTTTCACCTCTTTCATGCCCAGTCACTGGTAACCCCCCAGGGCTGTGGTCCTGCTCTCTCCAAAAAGCAGATGTGCCAGGGCTTTACACTTGCCAAGTCAAAGGAAAGTCAATGTCCCTTCGGCCTGGCCACCACCCTCTGCTGCCAGCCAGCTGGGGGAGCTGAGGCCTGCCTGCCTCTGGTACTCAATGGTAACTGGGGAGTGTTCCACCTGAGCTCAGTCCAAACCTGAGGATAACAAGTCAGCAAATAATTTTCTTCCTCAGACACCATGCCTTTGCCCGAGCTGCTGTGCAACACTGGTATCCCTATGGGGCGAGGTCTGGCTTCCTCTGGCAGTTCTCAGAGTTGGAGAGGTGTCTCTCCTAGATTAAACCCCAGCAACATTGCTCTACTGTTGCTGAATCTTCATGATCGGTGTCCCTGCAGAGCTCCCAGGTAGCTCCCAGGTAGCTCCCAGTGCCAGGAAGGCGGCCATAGCTGTGGCTCTGGGAGCGTGGGGTGTGCAGCTCTAGCAGCAGGGCAGGGCATGCGGCACGCAGTTCTGGCAGGGAGAGTTGCCAGTGGCTCTGGCAGGGCAGAGCGCGTAGAGGGCAGCTCTGGCAAGGTGGGCGCAGGGTGCGAGGCCTGGCAGTGTGGGGAGTAAGGCACTTGATTCCAGCAGGGTGGGGCGCGTGGCTCACAGGCCTACAGCTGGACAGCACTTTTGCAGAGTCAAGCCCGACAGCCTCCCCCCCTTAGTCTGCACTACTGCTGTGCTCTCTGTTATAGTGAAGCTTTTCTACCATGGCCCCTGCAGTGCCTGTACCTGGCAATGAACTGCAGACATTTCAGTCTCTCCAGGGGTTAGGCTTATGGACTGTCAGGCAAGGGAGAAAGGGTGGACTGGAAGTTCAAAATGGCAGGGAAAATGTTAGTTCAACTTTCATGCCTGGCTAGAGAGTGCTCAGGGTCACAGCCAGGTCCCTCTGGAGAAGTAGTCCTCACTTCCTACAACTCCCTCCCATGGGGTGAGACAAGAGGTCCTCAGTTCACTGCTCACCTATAGAAAACCTACAGCGAGAGAAAAACAAAACTCTCTTAGGTTTCACCTGTACCCTTCTAAGATGCACCATAGGTGTGGTCCCATCAATTACCCTCCTTCTATCTATTCTCCCCCCTCCCCTCCTCTTCTTTGCCCCTTTCCCCATATTCTTGTGCTATAGTTGGGTAGGGCTGAGTACATTGGATACTTTTTCTTTCATTCTTGAGATACTTTGCTACGAAGAATATGTTCCAGCTCCATCCATATAAACATGAAAGAGGTAAAGTCTCCATCTTTCTTTAAGGCTGCATAATATTCCATGCTGTACATATACCACAATTTATTTAAAATTTATTGAAAATGCTATGTTAACCAGTTCAATGAAAATATTTCAAATTGTATATAAAACCAGCACATTGTAACCCATGATTGCATTAATGTACACAGCTATGATTTAATTTAAAATAATAAAAAAAATACTCTCTTGGGGGAGGGGATGGACACTTTTCCTTTGGGATGAGTTTTGTACCTGAAATTTGCTTTCTTGGAGTTGCAGCTTGCCTCGGCAGAGGAGACGTGCAGTTATCACTCTTCTCTCTCAGCTCAGCTCCCAGTCTTCAGCTTTATTCAGTACTTTCTGGTCATTATCCTTCCCTCTGGATGGGAGCTTCTGTCGAAAGCTGGCTCCAGTCAGCTATCTTGCCCCTCCTCACTGATGCTCATATTTTTGGACACTCACAATTGGCAGGGTGATGGCAAAGTGTACAGCAGTAGTGATATACAAGGCACAATGGGCATAGGTCCCAGATTCAGGGAAAATGCTACGAGAATGCTTTCCTGCACAAATGGAGCTAGACAGTCAGTGAGAGCTAGAGAACTCTGGAAATAAGTTTTCAGCCAATCCCCATGTGTAACCGAGTGAACAATGCAAAAATCCTAGGTAGAATCAGCAGCTCTGTGCTCCAACTGGTAAAGCTGACAGCATGCTAGGACTTCCCTGGAGATGCCTTCTGCCACTGGCCCAATCTTTACTGAGCCATCATGGGACTTCCAGTGCTCTGGAGTAGTCCTGGATTGCCCAGCTATGTATTGACCCCTTCCCTCACAGCTGAGGAAAAGGCACAGAACCAGGGGATTGCAGGATTGTGATCCATAGTCTCTTTGAACTCTTTGGTTGAGCAATTGTTTGTGCCAGCTGCTGCCATGCTCGTGGCTCCTGTGTGTCTAGGTGCCATGATGAATTAATTGGCAGGGGTAGGAGTGAGATGGCTCCATCTCTCCCCTGGCTAGGCTACTGTGGAGATGAAGACATTGGGAGTTAAGGAGTTGCTGGCAGCTCCTGACAGAGGCAGAGGCTCCCCTCACGAACACCACTAACACTGCAGGCCCCACACAGCGTTCTCTGCCAGGGCTCACTCTACCATCTCAGCAGGGCTGCTGGATTAGCCTCCCTGGTCCTCCCCCTCTCATATCCAGCACTGAACTGAAAGCTCTCTGGGAAACTAAGCTCCAAGCTAGAGGAGGTCATTTTAAAATAACCTACGGAAGTTCTTTGAAGACATTGCTGTCATGGCAGATAAAGGAAACTCAGGGGCTACACTGTGCTCAGATTTTTAAAAAGCATCTGACAATGTTCAGCATCTGAGATGAATGGGCGAGATAGAGGGTAATGGGAGAGGCTGTTAGATGGCATGAGGGTTGAATTAAAAATAGCACTTGGTCCTTTTGTAAGCATGTCTTTGAAGGGTCTCTCCTATGAGATGCCATTGGCTACACCCAGTTTTTCTGAAGCTAGAATCCTTCATAAGCCCAATTATTGCCAACAGGCTTTTAGTCCCCTTATCTTGGCTGCTCCCTGCGTGGAATACTTTGGACTTCCAGCTAGGATTTCCCCCTGCACAGGGCTCACTTTTCACTGTTGTCCTTTGTCTTTGCTATTTAATACAGGAGCCCTAGCAGCAATGCCATGTGACATCAAGACCTGCTTTCCAATAACCATTTTCTTCCCCAACACCCTTTTGGCATGTAATTAACACACACAAACAGACACTCAGTATCACAAGGACTCTCTGAAGAAATTCCTCATGTGACTATCTCCTCTCCCCTAGTCTTTCTCACTTGTGAGGTATTGCTGTATCTGAATGAGTACTGAGCTGCCAGGCAGGAGACCAGTGTGTGAGTTGTGGCCCTATCATTTGTCACCTGTGTGGCCACTTTTGTTCTCTAGACTTAGTTTTCTCATTTGTGGAATGGTGACTTGTGCAATTCCTTTTCACTGTGAACCTCTAGGTTCACATACTAGTATTTTTCTCTGGCCTACCTGCCTAAGATATCACCAGGGGTATAAGCCTGCATATTCCTGGGCCCCTTCTAAGAATCCTGAATCCCAGTCTTAGGGGTGGAGTTTGAGGATGTGCATGCCTAAGTTGATTCTTAAGCATTAGAAGAATCTCAGAACTACTTTTCTCTCTTGTCAGTAATGTAGGGAGTTTCCACTCTATAGGTAATGACATCTTTTCAACAAGAACCGATGTGCAAATTTCTGGGAGAGCTCAGAGCACTCTTTTTGTGTAGTGTATTATGTATATCCACATCAAAATTTCTAGCTAATGTGGGTTTTGTGTTTTTGTTTTTTGCTTTATCAGCTTTGAAAATGGGGCTTGGGCCCTTGGGCTGGGAATTGACTGTGAATAGAGTGCCTCCACATAGGGCCTGGGCTTTGTTTCTCTCATGTTTGTATATTTAAAAGTTGCCTGTGCCATTTGTTTCAATCTTGACTCATATCCACCCTGTCTCAGAAGACACCTTTGCAAAAGGTCTGGGATGGTGATGAGGATTCTGAAGAACCATGGTGGGAGCACAGGCAGGTGAGAGAGTCCACAGAGGGAGGCTGAGGGCTCTTTGAGGGTAAGGTGTCTTCTGAGCCCTTCTATGCCCTTGTGCCCAGCCCAAAGCAAGTGCTCCTAAATTTTCTGTTGAATGAGTTACTCTTCAGATTCCTTGCAACCAGAACCAGTCTAGAATACATTGTATTAGGTGCCTGGGTGATCACATGAATTAGAGTGTGAGATGGTGCCTACATTAATTCAAATGAAGGAACTAGAGAAAAGAACCAGATACCAATTTCAGATGCTAAAGGGCCTGTATCCCTCATCTCCATGCCACATTGTTATCAGTGAGTTGGCTGACCTAAGTTGTCCAGAGACAACTTGGACTTTTGGACCTGCCACTGGCAAATTGTACAAGAACCCATCTGAGCCTGAAAATGTTCTTTGGGCTACTGCTAGGATTTCAAACTGTTGTAGGCCACTTCCTGGCAGGTAGGAACAACCAGGGCACATACCTCTCCTCAAGACCTCCTGTGCAGCACTACCCTCATAGCTAGCAGGGAATCAAATACAGCTCCCATTAACTCAATAGGCTCCCTTGAGAATCTACTGCTGAAAATCATAATCAAGGTAATAGCTATATGACAACTGACATTTATTGAACAGTTTTTAGTAGGTAACAAGAGCTATGCTAAGCATTTTCACAAACATAGTATTATCTATGATCTTTTAAAATCTTTATCATAACATTATGAGGTAAGTACTATTATTATCCTTATTTTACAGATAAAGACACAGAGGTACAGGAAGGTTAAGGAGCTTACTTAAGGTCACACAGTTGTCTAGTAAAAGAGTGAGGAGTTCAACTCAGATTTCTCTGATTTAAAGATTTGCTTTGAAACTCTATACCATACCAATGCCCAGTAGGAAGACAATGGATATACATCCACGTAGCACAAATACACAAAGGTACTGTGAACACCTCTCACACCCCTGTGCACATGCGGAGGTACCCACGCAACCTCGTCACCCACACTCCCCCATATACAACACAGTTACCTATACAACCCGTTCATCCATACACTCACAGAAACACAGGCACATATGCAGCCAACATGCCACCCCCCACACCTATAGCCCACTCAAATATACACTCATACACCAGTACATATAAAGCCCACACAAATACATACTCTCACATGCAGTGTACATAAACACCTCATTACTCATCTACTCTCTTACACACAAAGTTGAATTCAACCATGCCCTTACAAACACACATGTGTGTACATCTTACTCATCAACACACACCTACACATGGGCACAGACACAGGTATGCTCCCCCAACCGATATTCTCACATGAACATGAACTTCTCACACACCCATTTCACATACATGTACCCTCCACATGCATGTAGCTATCTCCTTGACATACATACTTACCCCAAATGCAAGCACAGACCCAACACCTGCCACATAGTCATAAACTTACACATGCAATTACATACACAACCCCTTACCTAGGCTTGCACAACACACATATATGTATATGTTACCCTTGTACATACATTCTTTGTCACACACGTATGTGTATATACACAGATACTCCACTCAACCATGCACTGACACATACAGACACACTTACATATAAATACTCTTCATCCATATATAGTCACACACATATTTATATGTTATTTCCTAACACAGGTTCATATATATCTATTGCTACATATGCTGTGGCACATACATATTTACCATGCACTCTCCCTGCACATATACTCAAACAAAACCTAAACAAACATTAACATTTCATTTCACAAACACACCTACATACATACATATAGGTTCCTTCAACCATACAGAAGCACAGACACATATGTACATATATACCATCACTCATACACTCATCTATGTTCATGTTCGCACTTTCACACATATGCTCATGTGTGCACATGCATATACAACATGTTCATCACCCCCACGTCAATATAGACTTTCTTCACCCATGAACTCACACATTCACACTATATATATAGAAGTATAACTATAGATTTATGGAAAGACATGTCTACACACCCCTTCTGTCATTCAAGCATGCCCATATGTATGTATACAAAGCCTTTGCCCTGTACACTCACAAGCACACTTAGTCTTCAATTCACCCATACACACGTGTGACTCACACATTTGTTTCCATATACTTCCATACACATAAACCCATTCACCCATACACTCACACAAACATACACATGCAGGTCCCCGTGCATGTATTCACAAGTATATGTGCACACACCTCCTCTATAGAGGTGAGCTTATGTGCTCACTTCACACACGGACGTATATAAGCCCTCACCCAAACTCACACACACGCATGCACATATATTATCTTAGCTATGCATTCAAACACATGCATTTATTTATTTTTTTATAGTTCAATGGTTTTTATTAAATTCACAATTTTAGAACATGTTCGTCACCTCAAAAAGAAATCCCATACCCATCCACAGTCACCATTTCCTTCTACCCCCATCTCTATCTCAGCCTTTGGCAACCACAAATTTATTTTCTGTCTCTATAGATTGTCTATTCTGAATATTCATGTAAATGGAATCATACAATAGGTAGCCTTCACATAGCATAATATTTTGAAGATTCGCCCATGTTACAGCATGTATCAGTTCTTCATTCCTTCTTATGGATAGTATTCCATTGTATGGATAGATCATATTTTGTTTATGCTTTCACCAGTTGATAGACATTTGTGTTGTTTCTACTTTTGGGCTATCATAAGTAAAATTTCTATGAACACTCATGTATAAGTTTCTGTGTAGAAATATGCTTTCCCTTGTCTTGGGTATAGGATTGGAATTGCTTGGTCATATGGTAAGTCTATGTTTAAGTTTCGGAAGAATTGGCAAACTGTTGTCCAAAGTGGCTTCCCTATCTTACATTACCACCAGCAATGTATGAAGGTAGTACTTCTGCCTCAGCCTCCCTAGCAGCACACATGTATATTTATACCAGCTCAATCACATACTTGAGGGCACTCAAAACATAAATGCCCCACAACCATATATTGAAACACACAAAGGTCCACATATATTTCCCTCAGTGATGCCTTAACACAAGTGCAAATCAATACTCCTCTCACCTATGTACCACAGGACATGCATGTGTCCTCCTCCCACTCATGCCTGCATACATTCACATAATCATTATTTATTTATTTATTTATTTATTTTATTTTCTCTATGCATATACATGTGTTTATTTGGTTTCCACTTTTTGCCTTTACAAAATTACAAAGGCTTAAAATTTAATAACAATAACAATGTTTAGGATAAGGACTAGAAACAAAAACCTCGTAAAGGACAAATGAAGATAAATAATTCAGAAAAGAAATCAGACAATTGCTACAATGAAATATTGAGCAATAATAATAATAATGCAAAGAAAATAATGTTCACATTGTCAATAAGAATAGAATGCTTTGACTCTGAGGTTCAGTATGGAGTCATCAGTTAACTTATTTTTTTTCCAAAGTCTCAAAAAATAGACAGTTAATATTTGTAAATAAAAATAAAAGATAATTTCAAAAAAC
>CAUYON010072442.1:0-34111 GCA_963573935.1 Arctocebus calabarensis | reverse complement strand
ACCAAAAAATGGCCGGGCGCTGTGGCGGGCGTCTGTAGTCCCAGCTACTTGGGAGGCAGAGGCAAGAGACTCGCTTGAGCCCAGGAATTGGAGGTTGCTATGAGCTGTGATGCCATGGCACTCTATCCAGGGTGACAGCTTTAGGCTCTGTCTCAAAAAAAAAAAAAATATTTTGAAGAATTTCCAATCTGTTTTCAAAAGTGGTTACACTCCCATCAACATTGTATAAGAGTTCCAGTTTCTCTGCATCCTCACCAAAACTTTGGCTGGGTCTGGGTTTGAACCTGCCAACTCCAGTATATGGGGCCGGCACCCTACTCCTTTGAGCCACAGGTGCCACCTTTTTTTCAAGACAGAGCTTCAAGCTGTCCCCCTGGGTAGAGTGCTTTGGCATCACAGCTCACAGCTACCTCTAACTCCTGGGCTTAAGTGATTCTCTTGCCTCAGCCTCCCAAGTAGCTGGGAGTACAGGCGCCCGCCACAATGCCTAGCTATTTTTTGGTTGTAGTTGTCATTGTTGTTTGGCAGGTCCGGGCTGGATTTGAACCCACCAGCTCTAGTGTATGTGGCTGGCACCTTAGCTGCTCGAGCTACAGGCACTGAGCCCAGAACTTATTTTCTATCTCTTTCAGTTCAGCCATTCGACTTTGTGAGAAGTGGCATCACATATTGCACTGTGGTTCTGCTTTGCATTTCCCTAATAATTAATAATGTTTACTCTCTTCATATACATGTTGGACTTTTTTTTTTTTTTTTTTGTAGAGACAGAGTCTCACTTTATCGCCCTGGGTAGAGTGCTGTGGCATCACACAGCTCACAGCAACCTCCAACTCTTGGGCTTAAGCGATTCTCTTGCCTCAGCCTCCCTACTAGCTGGGACTACAGGCACCCGCCACAGCACCGGCTATTTTTTTGTTTTGCAGTTCGGCCATGGCCGGGCTTGAACCCGCCACCTTCGGCATATGGGGCCGGTGCCCTACTCACTGAGCCAAAGGAGCCGTCCTACATGTTGGACCTTTGTATATCTTATTGGGAGAAATGTCTATTCAAATAATTTGCTCTTTTTTTTTGAGACAGAGCCTCAAGCTGTTGTCCTGGGTAGAGTGCTGTGGCATCACAGCTTACAGCAACCTCCAAGTCCTCAGCTTAAGTAATTCTCTTGCCTCAGCCTTCCAAGTAGCTGGGACTACAGGCACCTGCCACAATGCCCGGCTATTTTTTAGTTGTAGTTGTCATTGTTGTTTGGCAGGCCCAGGCTGGATTCAAACCCACCAGCTCAGGTATACATGGCTGGCACCTTAGCTGCTTGAGCTACAGGCACCAAGCCTAATTTGCTCTTTTTTTTTTGTAGAGACAGAGTCTCACTTTTTCGCCCTCAGTAGAGTGCCATGGCGTCACACAGCTCACAGCAACCTCCACCTCCTGGGCTTATGCGATTCTCTTGCCTTAGTCTCCCAAGTAGCTGGGACTACAGGCACCTGCCACGATGCTCGGCTATTTTTCTGTTTTGCAGTTTGGCCGAGGCCAGGTTTGAACCCGCCACCTTCAGTATGTGGGGCCAGCGCCCTAATCAATGAGCCATAGGCGCCGCCCCTAATTTGCTCATTTTTATTTTTTTTCTTTTGAGACAGAGTCTCACCTTGTCTTCCATGGTAGAGTGCTGTAACAGCATAGCTCACAGCAACCTCAGACTTTTGGGGCAAGCGATTCTCTTGCCTCAGCCTCCCTAGTAGCTTCCACTACAATAGCCCCCCACAACACCTGGCTATTTTTAGAGGCAGGGGTCTCATTCTTGCTCAGGCTGGTCTGGAACCTGTGAGTTCAGGCAATCCACCCGCCTCAGCCTCCCAGAGTGCTAGGATTACAGGTGTGATTACAGGTACTAGGATTACATTGTGCCCAAGCTGTCTTTTCACTTTCTTAATGTTATTATTTGAAACACAAAAGTTTCCATTTTGATGAAGTTGAATATATCTTATTTTTTGTCATGTATACTTTTGTTGTCATATCTAAGATAATTTGCCTAACCCAAGGTCATGAATATTTATGCTTATGTTTTCTTCTAAGAGTTTTTTTATAGCTTACGTTTATATATATGATCCATATTGAGTTCCTTTTGGTGTAAGATGTGATATAATGGCCTCAACTTATTCTTTGGCATGTGGATATCCAATTGTTTCATCACCATTATTTAAAAAACTATTCTTTTTTTTGTCTTGAGACAGTATCACTCTGTCACTCAGTCTACAGTGCTGTGGCCTCAGCACAGCTTACAACAACCTCAAACTCCTGGGCTAAAGCCTTCCTCCCAGTCTCCCAAGTAGCTGGGATTACAAGTGCCCACAACAATGCCCAGCTAATTTTTCTATCTTTAGTAGAAATAAGATCTTGCTCTTGCTCAGGCTGATTTGGAACTCATGAGCTCATGCAGTCCTCCTGCCTTGGCCTCCCAGAGTGCTAGGATTACAGGCGTAAGCCACCACACTTGGCCCTAAAAACTATTCTTTTCACTTTGAATTGTCTTGGTCACTTGTTGAAAATCCAGTGAGCATGAAAGTGAGGGTTTATTCTGGATTTTCAATTCTATTCCATCGATTTTTGTATCTAACTTTTTTTTTTAGAGACAGAGTCTTGTTTTATCGCCCTCGGTAGAGTGCTTTGGTATCATACAGCTCACAGCAACCTCCAACTCCTGGGCTCAGGCAATTCTCTTGCCTCAGCCTCTCGAGCAGCTGGGACTACAGGCACCCACCACAACGCCCAGCTCTTTTTCTGTTTTGCAGTTCCGCCAAGGCTGGGTTTGAACCCACTACCTTCGGTATATGGGGCTGGCGCCCTACTTGATGAGCCACAGGCGCTACCGTACTATCAGTCTTTTCAGTTGGAATTGATTTGGAATGGGAAGAGATCTTTCTTTCTTTCTTTTTTTTTGAAACAGAGTCTCACTATGTCACCCTCGGTACCGTGGTGTGCAATCACAGCTCACAGCAACCTCAAACTCTTGGGCCCAAACAATTCTCTTGCCTCACCCTCCCAAGCAGTTGGGACTATAGGTGCCCGCCACAATGTCCAACTTTTTTTTTTTTGTAGTCGTTATTGTTTTTAGCAAGTCTGGCCAGGTTTGAACCTGCCAGCCCTGGTGTATGTGGCTGGTGCCCTACCTGAGCTCCCAGAGCCACCCAGAAGAGATATCTCTTAGCCTGAAACTCAAGATGTGTAATTCTCTGATATCTATGTATGGACAAGTACCTTGATTTTGTATAATAGGCCAGCCAGGAGGCTTTTCAGAGAAAATTCATAGTTAGAAAGGTATGAAAATTTAGATACAGTTTCCCTGGGATACTGGGATGGTGTGACACAATTCATTTTCTCGTCAGTAGATTAGTCTCAGGACACATTCCCCAGCGGATCTAAAAAGTCTTTTTTTTTTTTTAAACAGAGTCTCACTTTGCCGTTCTCGGTAGAGTTCCATGGTGTCTTAGCTCACAGCAACCTCAAACTCTTGGGCATAAGCAGTTCTCTTGCCTCAGCCTCCCAAGTACTTGGGACTACAGGCACCAGCCACAAAACCCAGTTATATTTTTTTTTAGACAGAGTTTCGCTATGTCATCCCCCTGGGTAAAGTGCGGTGTTGTCACAACTCACAGCAACTTCAAACTCTTGGGCTAAGGGATGTGCCTGTGGCTCAAAGGAGTAGGGCGCCAGCCCCATATACTGGAGGTGACGGGTTCAAATCCAGCCCCAGCCAAAAACTGAAAAAACAAAACAAAACAAAGCAAAACAAAAAAACCAAAAAACTCTTGGGCTAAGCCATTCACTTGTCTCAGCCCCCCAAGTAGCTGGGACTATAGGCGTCTGCCAGAATGCCTAGTTACTTTTTTTGTAGCAGTTGTCATTGTTTTAGCTGGCCTAGGCCAGGTTCAAACCTGCCAGCCTTAGTGTATGTGGCCAGTACCCTAACAACTGACCTACCGGCGCCAAGCCAGATCTAAAACGTCTTGAGTCTTGAGGCCAAGGCAAGTGGATCACCTGAGATCAGGAGTTCAAGACCAGCCTAGGCAAGAGTGAGACCCTCATCTCTACTAAAAATAGAGAAATTAGCCAGGTGTTGTGGTGGGTGCCTATAGTCCTAGCTACTAAGGAAGTTGAGGCAAGAGGATCACTTGAGCTCTAAAGTTTGAGATTTCTGTGAGCTATGATGTAATAGCACTTTAGGCAGGCCAACAGAGTGAGACTCTGTCACAAAAAATAATAAATAAAATTGTCTTGAGTTCTAAGTAGAGAAAGGAAACTATAAGTAAATGTAAAATGACCTAAAAAATTTTTTTTATGAATACAAGTCATCATTTTTCTTTTTTCAATTTTATTTTTTTTAATTTATTATTATTTTTTTTAGAGACAGAGTCTCACTTTGTTGCCCTCAGTAGAGTGCTGTGGCGTCACAGCTCACAGCAATCTCCAGCTCTTGGGCTTAGACGATTCTCTTGCCTCAGCTTCCCAAGTAGCTGGGACTACAGGCCCCCACCACAACGCCCGGCTATTTTTTGTTGCGGTTTGGTTGGGGCTGGGTTTGAACCCACCACCCTCCGTATATGGGGCTGGCACCATACTCACTCAGCCACAGGTGCCACCTGACCTAAAAATGTTAATGACTACTTTGCTTACAACTGTGTGGGACCCAGGCAGCCTTGGGGTAGTACCAGCTGCAGTTGGGAGAATAACTTTATCTACACTTATATAGGGATCAAATAGGGGCTTTGACCTTCTGGAACTGTAATAAATGAGAAGAGCTTTGTCACCATGAAGACTCCATTATATCAGTGACTGTTAGTAGATAGTACAGGTACTGGCCATAGCAAGAGTGGTCACCAGATATGGTAGTATCCATAGAAGGCTGGGACCTTCTTAGCTGCTTGAAGTTGTTCTGGGCACAAGTGGAAGATACTTTCAGCTCTCCTTTTAGTGTCTGACAGGGTACGGGGCTCTGCTACTTCAAGGGAGCCAGCTCAATGAAGCTCACTTGTTCAGCATCTCATCTGATCCACTAATAGTCTGGTAAGGCAAGTATTATCCCGTGTTACAGATGACAAGACTGACTTGTACAGCAATGGATATGTTATAATTGCCAGGTTGACTGTTCTAGTTATTAATCTCAGAAGTAATGTGAATTTTACTTATTATGTTCAGATAACAGGAATTTTAAGTGTCTTCATTGCCTTCATAAGCTCACCGAACAGTTCAATTGATTATTTATTGTTTTCTGTTTTATTTATTTATTTATTTTTTGAGACAGATCCTCAAGCTGTCACCCTGGACAGAGTGCTGTAGCATCACAGCTCACAGCAACCTCTAATTCCTGGGCTCAAGCGAGTCTCTTGCTTCTGCCTCCCAAGTAGCTCGGACTACAGGTGCCTGCCAAAAAGCCCGGCTTTTTGGTTGCAGCTGTCATTGTTGTTTGGCAGGCCCGGGCTGAATTTGAACCCACCAGCTCAGGTGTAAGTGGCTGGTGCCTTAGCCTGTTGAGCCACAGGTGCCGAGCCATTCTGTTTTATTTTTTATTATGACAAATGTAACCATATCCTTTAGGAAAAAGTAGAGATGACTGAGCAAAGAAAAGAAAAAGAATCACACGTGGAGGACCCATAGGATGCCTCTACATAGCATGAGTAGGGGACCCAGAGGGGATAGCAATGCTCTCTGAGCTGGGGAGGACATGGGAGGGGCACAGCAGCAGAGGATTGGCATGGAGGTACCTACCCATCAGGTGATTGGACTCATTCTTGATTTCATTTGAGACCTATTCTTAGCCCTCATGCAGGAACAAGCATTGCCTACTTTCCAATGTACAAACTATCAGAGTTTTCTCTGTGCCCAAATGCATTATGCAAACATATTTACATTTTTACAAAAGTCAGCTGATACTGTATACTCGGTTCTGCAAATTTTATTGTTACTTTACAATGTACACTTTTTCCATGCACATGAATGAAAATTCGATACTAAAAGAGTGCTGTAATTTGATCAAAAGGCTGCTGGTAAGGAGAGTGACAGCTAAAGCAAATTATCAGCTTAAGGTTAAAGCACAGGACCTGGCAAATATCTACCAGGGAAAGCAGGGCCGGCAATATTCTCATCAGAGAACTCAGAATTGAAGGCCAAAGGCATTAAAGATATGGAATATCATGTAATCCCCTTTGGCCCCTACCTCCACCCCTCACTCCCCTGACACCCCGTTGACCCCTTGGGGCAAATGAATCCTGTATATCTCTCTGCATCCAGTGAAAACCACCCATTTTCTGCTTTTTCCTTAGCTCTTCCTGGGCCCTTGAAACATCTCCACATTCTCTCATCATCTCATCACTGCTCAAATGTCTTTCCTGTAAGTCCTCCCGAGAGTCCTTGGGAGAGTCGTCAGTCCTCCCCCTGTCCGTTTTTCTTTTTGCTTTACGGGGCACATAATCTTCAGCTGGACGCTTTTCCGCGGCCCGTGCCTGGCTCTCTGGCTTCGCCTGGGAATCTGTCTTGCCCTCACCTTCGGACTTTGCCTGCTTTCCCTCATTTTCTTGTCCCTCTTCATCTGGCTCTCCCTCATCCTCTAGCTTTCCCTCACATTCTGGCTTCTCTTCCACGTCCGGCTTTTCTTCCTCGTCTGACTTTGCTTCATCATCAGGCTCTACATCCTCTTCTGGCTTTCCCTCATTTTCCAGTTTCCCTTCATGTTTACTGTAGGGTTTCTCCATGTTGAGATTTTCCTTCTTTTTACTGTCCTGGGGAATAGGAGCAGAGAAAAGAGGAGACATGGGAAACTAAGGGCATGGGTAGACTGCAGGTTCGGACAGCACTTGCATCTTGCTTGCCCCTGGTGACGGATCCCCTACCCTGTCCAGACTTCCAAGTGTGCCTTCTGCCCTCCCCTTACCCCACCATTCCTCCTACATACGTGGGCCCACTATTACCTGGCAGGCCCAGTCTCCTTCTCTACACTCCTTCAGCATGGGCAGTGGGGCCCCAAATTCTGTCCAGGCCATGCCCTCCACACTCTCAACCCTTCTGGGTCGCTGTCCCTGCGCCCACACCTTCACCCACCTGCAGAGATTCTGGAAAGGTTGCTCCTCCTCAGGCCTCGCAGAGTGCTGGGAACAGACACCGAAACCTGCAGACAGACAGAAGACTGGGCAGAGGCTGCGTGCTCAGTGGGCTCACAGGGACTCGAATCCCTTTACTGCCTCCAGGCCCTTTTCACCCATCAGACATCTACCTCCCCCGCACCCCAGCCGCCATTTCTTTCCAGGCCTTGGGAGCCAGACCAGGATGCTTTCCAAACTGCGTTTGGGTCTCGTGCCTCCTGCCCTGGAGGCAATCTGCTCTAAAACTGCTTTTCGCGGAGGTCAATTTGCCTTCATAGGTGGAGAGAGTGAGAGGGGGTTATTTTCAGAATATGCCTGCGTTTCGCTGTCGCACTGCGGGGGCGGCCCCCCCCATTTCTTGATCTAAAATGGATGGGGAGCTCAGAGGAGGGGGTTGAAGAGGCTAGCTGACCCGTTGCGGGGTCCTCCCGTCCCCGCCCACTCTGTGTCCCCTGGTCACCAATCTCCTAGATTCCTTCCCTAGCCCACTCCCCGCTGCTCCGGGATCCAACTCCCAGCTGGCCACTCCACCCCTGCTCCAGGTCTGCTGGCAGCGCCCACCTTCACACTGACCTGCGGGGACCAGGGACAGGCCTGCGTCGCCTCGGGCTCGCGGAAGCCCGCCTGCAGCTTGCCCACCACTGGTGCAGCCCGGGGAGCTGGTTCGGCGCCGGTGCCAGGACCGGACCGCAGGGCAGGCAGGCTGATGCCCACGTCGTCGGCGCCCGGCAGGTCACGTGAACGTCGCGTCACCCGAGCTCGCCATCCCCCCGCATTCCCAAGGGGCTGAGAAGCTGAGAGGTGGGGTGTGTGTGGCAAAGGAGGGTCGTCAAGGAGAATCAGGTGCCTTTTAATCCCCAGGTGCATTTCGTAGCATCCTCCTACAGCATCTCTTTCAGATTGCCAGGTGTGATGGCTGATCAGGGAGAAAGCTCAGCTCTTGAACCCCAAAGTCCGCTTTGAAGACAGCTCTGCCAGACTCAAGCCCAGGTGCCGGCGACTGCCAAGGAACTGAGCTGCCACCTTGAGTACTGGTGCTTCTGGGGTTCTATCCTGGACTTCTTTCCTCATTCCACAGGTTTTCCCTGGGTGATCCCACTTCCCTCTAAACACCAATGACTCCCAAATTCATATCTCTATGGTATTCCCTCCCCTGAGTCTCAGACCCGTTTTTTTTTTTTTCGCTTTCCTACCAGCAATTTAGGAGAGTGTTTTATTTCTCAATACCCTTTCCAACATAACACTATGACATACTTCAGTCATAGTTGAGAAGTATCTTGATGTTTTATTTTGCCTTTCTCCATGTTTAAGGACAATTTAAATACCTTTGTTAATTTTTGGTTTATGTCTTTTCCACATTTTTCTGGTGGGTTGTTGATCCTCCCTTCAATTTTCAAGTTTTCTTTATATGTTAACTCTATTAGGCCTTTATCTGTTGTATGTTACAAACTTTATTTGTAGTTTCTCAGTTGCTTTTGTCTTTGTTTATAGCATTTTTCTGCTATGCACTTAAAATGTAGATTTATCACTTTTATTGCCTCTAGATTTTGATTCATAGTTAAGAAATCTTATACGTGGCTTGGCGCCTGTGGCTGAACAGGCTAAGGCGCCAGCCACGTACACCTGAGCTGGTGGGTTTGAATCCAGCCCTGGCCCGCCAAACAACAATGACGGCTGCAACCAAAAAATGGCCGGGCGTTGTGGCGGGCGCCTGTGGTCCCAGCTACTTGGGAGGCGGAGGCTGGAGACTCGCTCGAGCCCAGGAATTGGAAGTTGCTGTGAGCTGTGATGTCACAGCACTCTATCCAGGGTGACAGCTTGAGGCTCTGTCTCAAAAAAAAAAAAAATCTTATACGTGATGTCAAAGAATTCACGTTTTTTAGCAGCATTCACTATTTTTTTTTTTTAATTTACAGCTTATACTTGTATATGGTGTGAAGTATGGACTTTTTTTCTTTTTTAACTGGTTTCTCAATTTTTCCAGCATCGCATCTTAAAAAGTCCATCTTTGCTCCAGTGTTTTGAGATGCCACCTTTATTACACACTAAATTTCCATATGTACTTGGAAAATGTTGTGGGCTTTCTATTTCATTCGTCTATTTATTATTCATACACCAGTTTGAATTAGAGAGGATTCATATAAGTTCGTATATCTGGTTGATCTAGTCCTTCTCAGGAGTTTTTCTTTTTTAGCTTTTTCCTCTTGCTTGTTTATTTTCCCACATGAGCTTCAATATCAACTTGATTTTAATCCTTTTAAAACAACTATTAGACATATCCATTTGGATATCCCTGAGGGACCTCAAATATTCTTTGTCCCCAAGTGATTTTGCCATCCTTCCTCTTTTTTTTTTTTTTTTCAGATAAAAAAATGATCTTTGGGCGGTGCCTGTGGCTCAGCAAGTAGGGCGCCGACCCCATATACCGAAGGTGGTGGGTTCAAACCCAGCCTCGGCTGAAGTGAGAAAACAGCAAAATAGCTGGGCGTTGTGGCCGGCACCTGTAGTCCCAGTTACTCTGGAGGCTGAGGCAAGAGAATCGCCTAAGCCCAGGAGTTGGAGGTTGCAGTGAGCTGTGTGATGCCATGGCACTCTACAGAGGATGATAAAGTGAGACTCTGTCTCTACAAAAAAAAAAAATAATAACATCTTTATCGTAACTTTTTTTTTTTTGAGACAGAGCCTCAAGCTGTCTCCTTGGGTAGAGTACTGTGGCATCACAGCTCACAACAACTTCCAACTCCTGGGCTCAAGTGATTCTCCTGCCTCCACCTCCAAGTAGCTGGGATTATAGGTGCCTGCCACAATGCCTGGCTATTTTTTGGTTGCAGCCATTATTGTTGTTTGGCGGGCCCGGGCTGGGTTCGAACCCACCAGCTCAGATGTATGTGGTTGGCGCCTTAGCCGCTTGAGCCACAGGCCTGGAGCCTTTATTGTAACTTTTAACTATAGAACTTCAGGCTGCACGTTATTATAGACATACACAAAATCACTGTCTCTGGAGTTGTCTTCCACATCCCCTCAATATTCAACCAATGAGTTATGCCTTAAGGAATTTTCCAGTTCAACCCCACACACCACTTGGAATACGTGGAAATGGTAGTCTTGGTTTTACATGAAGTTCTAAAGTGCAATTACAGGTGGAATATTTGCTGAAGGAGACCACTCTTGCTGATTTAGAACACAATTATGACAGCAAGAAAGCTGGACA
Organism: Arctocebus calabarensis; assembly: GCA_963573935.1. NCBI lineage: Eukaryota > Metazoa > Chordata > Mammalia > Primates > Lorisidae > Arctocebus > Arctocebus calabarensis. The sequence continues at coordinate 23,773 of CAUYON010072442.1, read as the reverse complement.
CGGAGTTCTGGGTGAAGTTAAAATATCAATCTGTGTGTCTCCTGTCCTATAGGTTTTGCTCTCTTTCTCCTTATACTGTCCATTTTGATAGTTGCCTGATGTGCACAATAAATATCCATTTTCTATTCAAAATCACACTGGCTAGTAGGTGATTCAAAGAAACAGTAGTAAGTTATACAGTAAGATACTGAATCAATAATGAGAAATCTGAACTCTGGGGTCACAACTTAAAATTACTATTTCAGGGGTAAGGGAAAAAAATTACTTGGCTGCCTAGTGAAAGGCTTAATTCTTTCTAAAATCATAATTGCAATCTGGGCTTCTGATTCATTCTGTATCTCAAGACAAAATTGGGTTACCTGTATCACTCAAATGATTGACAGAGCACTTCTTCCTATTTCTCCCTCAGTGCTGAGAAATGACTCTCAAGCCTCAAAGTTTTCCTTCCTCTCTTTTCTACACACAAAACTCAACCCTTGGCTCAGTGCCTGTGGCTCAAGTAGCTAAGGCACCAGTCATATATGCTTGAGCTGGCAGGTTCAAATCCAGCCCAGGCCTGCCAAACAACAATGATGGCTACAACCAAAAAGTAGCAGGGTGTTGTGGCTCTGTCTCAAAACAAACAAACAAACAAACAAATAAACAACAACAAAAAATTCAACCCTCTTTTTGTTTCGCTTGTCTTAATAGATGGCCTCAGAATCTACACAGTTGTCCAAGCAGGAAATTAGGACATCTGGGAATCATTCCTAATTCCCTCTTCCTCTCTGTCATCAAGTTGTCTCGATCTTCTTTTCTAAATATATCTGAATCCTCCCAATTTTCTTCCATTTCCACTCTTGCTACCCTTTTTCAGGCAATAAACACCTCTCTCTTGGTTTATAGTGGCAGACCCCTTTCTGATTTTGCTACAAGTCTTGCTTTTCTCTGATAAATTCATCTTTCCGAAACATTATACAGGCAGTCATCAAGTTTCAAACATCCAACTTATGTACAATTTTCACTTACGAATGGAGGCTAGTACAGGTGATAGGTAAACGTACCTATTCCAACTTACATACAAATTCAACTTAAGAACAAACCTATAGAACCTATGTCATTTGTAACCTGGGGACTGCCTGAACATTATATCATCCTACCACTTTTTTTTGTTTCATATTCAATATAGTCCTTGAAGTATGTAGGTTACAAACAAATTACCTCTAATACAGAAACCACTCCATAAGCCAGGTTAAAAAGTGCCTTGGACCCTAGCCCGATTACTTTCAAATCAACTTTTAGTAGTTATTGAAGATCTAAAGCAAGTTTTGAATTTTGAGATGTGACAAGAACTCTACTTACTGGATATTTAGACAATTAAGGAGGCCAGATCCCTGGATGGGATGATTTAGTCTTACAAAGATGTGAATTCTATCCCTTTACCCCCTATCCCCAATTTGGAATTTCAGAGGATTTTCCATCAAAGTTCCTTTGACAAAATTAAATGGACAAGGACAGGCAAGAAATTAATAAAAGTAATGATAAAGGACTCTAGTTCTCTCTTTTTTTTTTTTTTTTTAGAGACAAGAGTCTCACCCTGTTGCCCTTGGTAGAGTGCCATGGCCTTACAGCTCACAGCAACCTCCAGCTCCTGGGCTTAGGCCATTCTCCTTTCTCAGCCTCTCGAGTAACTGGGACTACAGGCACCTGCCACAACACCCGGCTATTTTTTTTTTTTGTAGAGACAGAGTTTCACTTTATCGCCCTCAGTAGAGTGCCATGGCATCACACAGATCACAGCAACCTCCAACTCCTGGGCTTAGGTGATTCTCTTGGCTCAGCCTCCGGAGTAGCTGGGACTACAGGCGCCTGCCATAATGCCAGGCTATTTTTCTGTTTTGCAGTTCAGCCGAGGCTGGGTTTATATATTGAGTATATATATATTGAGCCAGCATCCTACTTGATGAGCCACAGGTGCCGCCCCCGGCCTAGCTATTTTTTTGTTGAAGGTGCCACTGTTTAGCTGACCCGGGCCGGGTTTGAACCTGCCAGCCTTGGTGTATGTGGCCAATGTGCCACAGATGCCTAGTCTCGATGAGCTTTTTTTTTTTTTATAGAGACAGAGTCTCAATTTGTTGCCCTCAGTACAATGCCGTGGCGTCACACAGCTCACAGCAACCTCAAACTCCTGGGCTCAAGCGATCCTCCTGCCTCCGCCTCCCACGTAGCTGGGACTACAGGTGCCTGCCACAAGGCCTGGTTATTTTTTGGTTGCAGCTGTCATTGCTGTTTGGTGGGCCTGGGCTGGATTTGAACCCACCAGCTCAGGTGTATGTGGCTTGGTGCCTGTGGCTCAAGTGGTTAAGGTGCCAGCCACATACAACAAAAAATAGCTGGGCGTTGTGGCCACACCTGTAGTCCCAGCTACTTGGGAGGCGGAGGCAGGAGAATCGCTTGAGCCCAGGAATTTGAGGTTGCTGTGAGCTGTGATGCCACAGCACTCTACCCAGGGAGACAGCTTGACAGTCTCCAAAAAATAAAAAAAATAAAAAAATAAAAAAAAGAAAATGGGAGTAATATTACTTGTACCATAGGATTCTTGTGAATTCTAAATAAAAACAGCTACATAAAGTGCTCAGCATATAGTAAGTCTTCAACAAATAGCTCCTTTCAACCTCATCTCAACCTCCTATAAAAGGCATAATTTTGCAATAAAAATTTGCATAACTGGGTGGCGTCTGTGGCTCAAGGATTAGGGCGCCAGCCCCATATACTGGAGGTGGCAGGTTCAAACCCAGCCCTAGCCAAAAACGTCAACAACAAAAAAATTTGCATAGCTATCAGAGGCATTATTTGAAAATGTAATAGTATATATAGTATAGTTCTTCTTATATGTGAGTTTCAGTGACATTAGATCAATAGATTATGGGGTAGGAGAAAACAAGCACTGCACCATCAGTTGTTCTTCTGCCCCATTATTTTACCTTCTAGATCAGTGGTTCTCAACCTTCCTAATGCTGTGAGCCTTTAATATAGTTCCTGTGGGTAGCGACCCACAGGTTGACAACCACTGTTCTAGATGAACATTTGAGAAAGCAAAGTTATATGAGACATAGAAACACAAGGCACTGTGGATGAACTTATGTCTGGACAGAACACTGGAGTCTGGAGACTTCTCAGTCCTTGGAGACGAAACCATCATTTCTGACTATATGTCCTTGCATAAGTCACTCCCAATATGCTGACTTCTTGTCTGAAACACCCTTAAGGAATGATAGATCTTCACAACTTGATCACTCAAAAAAGGCAGTCATAATGATTTCTTATCTATCCATTGGAGTAGTAGGTCAGGTTGGAGAGAAAAAGATAAAACATAAGGAAATAGTGCTGTCCTCTAGAGACCTCTGGGAGCATCATTTTTACTGAGTGCCTGCCATGTGCTGTACACGAGGAGATCTGCTTCATTTAGGATAGTGGGGTATCCCAAGTACCCTCTCACCAATCCTTGAGTAGAGATTCTATGCCCCATTAGATCAATGAGAAACTTGAGGCTCAGGGAGATTTAAGTAAAGTATTCAAGGATAGTATGACTATGGTATAAATGGAATATATATCATAGTAATGGATTGGAAGACTCATTGTTATGAAGATGTTAATTCCCTACTGTTCTATAATTTCAATATAATCCTAAATCTCCTCTTCCATTCTCTCTTTTCTTCCTTTTGTGGAACTTGACAAACTGATTCTAAAGTTTACACAAATATAAAAAAAATTAAGAATATCCTAAACATTACTGAAAAAGAACCATCTGGAAGACCTTTTTTTTTTTTTTGAGACAGAGTCTTATTATGGCGCCCTTGGGTAGAATGCCATTGTGTCATAGCTCACAGCAACCTCCATCTCTTGAGCTTAAATGATTTTCTTGCTTCCGCCTCCCAAGTAGCTGGGACTACAGGTGCCCACCACAATGCCCGGCTATTTTTTGGTTATAGTTGTCATTGTCATTTTGGTAGGCCTGGGCTGGGTTCAAACCCACCAGCTCTGGTGTATGTGACTGGCTCCCTAGCTGCTTGAGCTACAGGCGCTGAGCCCATCTGGAAGACTTTTATCTACTAAATACCAATACTTGTGATGAAGTCTAAATACAGTAAAACTTCTATAAGTTGACCATCCAAGGGACTGTAACAAAGTGGTCAACATATAGAGGTGGTCAATATAAGGAACTAGCCCTGCTGTACTGATGTGTACATGTGGTATATGTTTAGTCTATGAAAATTAGGTCAACTTAAGGAGATGGTCAACTATGGAGGTACTACTGTATTGAGACATATTATAAGTATAGTAATTCAGTGTGATATTAATCAAGGATAGCCAAAGAAACCAAAAGAATAAAACACATACCAGAAACAGACCTATGCATTATAGACCTTTGATTTACAACAAAGGTGTATTGTTAAACATTAGGGGAAAGGATAGTTTTCTAACAAATAATGCTAAATGAACTGTATGTATATATATATAAATATATATATATATATATTTTATTTTATTTTTTTTTTTGAGACAGAGCCTCAAACTGTCACCCTGGATAGAGTGCTGTGACATCACAGCTCACAGCAACGTCCAACTCCTGGGCTCAAACGAGTCCCCTGCCTCCATCTCCCAAGTAGCTGGGACCACAGGCGCCCACCACAACGCCCAGCCATTCCTTGGTTGCAGCCGTCATTTGTCGTTTGGCAGGCCCAGGCTGGATTCGAACCCGCCAGCTCAGGTGCACGTGGCTGGCGCCCTAGCCCATTGAGCCATAGGTGCTGAGCCAATGAACTGTATATTGACATGGAAAATATAAAACTTTACTCCTACCTCACATCATACATGCGATGGTTAATTTAATGTGTTAACTTGACAGGGCCACAGGGTGCCTAGACATTTGTTCAGATGTTATTCTGGGATGATTTTTTTTGTTTGTTTTGTTTTTTTGAGACAGAGCCTCAAGCTGTCACCCTGGATAGAGTGCAATGGCATCACAGCTCACAGCAACCTCCAATTCCTGGGCTCAAGCGAGTCTCCTGCCTCTGCCCAGTAGCTGGGACTACAGGCGCCTACCACAATGCCTGGCCATTTTTTGGTTGCAGCCGTCATTTTTGTTTGGCGTGCCCAGGCTGGATTCAAACCCGCCAGCTCAGGTGTACGTGGCTGGTGCCTTAGCCTGTTGAGCCACAGGCACCGAGCCTCTGGGATGATTTTTGTATGAGATTAACATTTGAATCAGGAGATTAAAACAGATAGCCCTTCCTAATGTGGGTGGGCCTCATACAATGAATTGAAGACTTGAATAGAACACATAGGTTAAGAGGGACCTTCTGTTTGACTGCTTGGGCAGGGACATCAATCTTTTTATGACTCTAAACTTAAACAGAAAAATTAACTCTCTGTGGGGCTCCAGCTTGCTGAATGTAGATCTTGGGAATTAGCTTCCATAACCACATGAGCCTTATAATAAATCAATGAGCATCAGAGACAATTCTGCTTTTCTGTAGAATCCTAATAGCTTACACGAAAAAAGCAATTTACAATCAGTTATACATCTACATTCTAGAAAATAATATAGAATATCTTCATGACTATAAGGCAGGAACAGACTTTTTAAACTAGACACAAAGGCATTCATCATAAAGAAAAAGTGATAGGCTCAGCGCTTGTAACTCAAGCAGTTAACGCGCTGGCCACATACACCAGAGCTGGCAGGTGCGAATCCAGCCCGGGCCTGCCAAACAACAATGACAAGTATAACCAAAAAATAGCCAGGCGTTGTGGTGGGAGCCTATAGTCCCAGCTACTTGGGAGGCTGAGGCAAGAGAATCACTTAAGCCCAGGAGTTTGAGGTTGCTGTGAGCTGTGATGCCACAGCATTCTACCCAAGGTGACAGCTTGAGGCTCTGAGGCTCTGTCTCAAAAGAAAAAAGAAAAGAAAAAAATGATAACCCTGATTTCACTGAGATTAAGACCTTCCATTAGTCAAAGAACACCATTAGGAGAGCCTATAGCTCAGAGGTTAAGGGTGCCAGCCACATACACCGGGGCTAGTGGGTTTGAACCTGGCCCAGGCCTGCTAAACAATAACAACAAAATAGCCAGGTGTTGTGGCCGGCGCCTGTACTCCCAGCTACTCAGGAGGCTGAGGCAAGAGAATTGCTTGAGCCCAAGAGTTTGAGGTTGTTGTGAACTATGATGCCATGGCACTTTATCAAGAAAAGTTGTCTGTGGACTCCCAGCTACTCTCAGTAGACTTGAAGACTAGCCTGCATAATTTAGTAAAGCCTTATTCCTCACATTTCAAGAGTGTTCTTCATAATAAATGTCTACTTTCTAGAGGGAAGATTTTACCAGAGCTTTGTCTTAGAGTTGTGGGGAAATGGTAATTACCCAACTCCATCACCCTCTGTTCTTCTTATGTCACCTAAGGGTAGGATAGAAGGCATACAAAAGAAACACTTATGAGGGTCACAGGACAGAGACATAGGTCCCCTAAAAGATGGACATTTAACTGAAAAATTATAGAATATTATTTCTTCCTCACATTTTACCACTATACAATGAGGGTTCTAATATAATAAAAGTAAATGAAAACTGAAAGAGCTATAAAAACTAGACTTTCTGTTTGAAAAGCCTAAAGTTAAGATGGGAGACAAAAACAATACTGATAAATCTGATGATTCTAATTTCTGTAGAGCAATAACAGACATTAATCAAAGCCCAACTCCTAGACAGATTAACATAGATCCTCACATTAGAGGCCTTTTTACCTTAGTTCCTATTACCTAATATAACATATCTGGTTATTGATCAAAAATATTACAGAATACACCAAAAGTCAAGGACAAATGTCTGAAGAAAAACACAATCATCAGAACTAGATAGGATATCATATGATATGCTACAAACTGAGATATTATAGCTTTTTGACTTTTCAGACAGGAAATTTAAATACCTATGATTAATATGTTAAGGGCACTAATGATAAATGGAGACAACATGCAGGAATAGATGGGTAATGCAGCCAGATAGATGAAAACCCCAATAAAGATTCAAAAGAAAATGCTAGCAATTTTATAAAATTTGTAACAAAAATGAGGAATATAACTTTGATGGGTTCATCAATGGACTGGATACAGCTGAGGGGAAAAATAATAAATCAGTGAACTTAAAGATGTGTCAGTAGAAACATCTCAAATTGAAGGCTTGGTGCCTGCAGCTCAGTGGCTAGGGCGCCAGCCACATACACTGCAGCTGGCAGGTTAGAACCCAGCCTAGGCCTGCCAAACAACAACAACTATAACAAAAGAAAAAAAAAAAAAGAAAAGAAATAGCCAGGTGTTGTGGTGAGCGCCTGTAGTCCCAGCTACTTGGGAGGCTGAGGCAAGGGAATCACTGAAGCCCAAGAGTTTGAGGTTGCTATGAGCTGTGATACCAAGGGTGATAGCTTGAGACTGGCTCAAAAAAAGAAAAAAAGAAATATTAATCTGTAGCACAGTGATTATGGTGCCAGTCATATACACCAAGGCTTGAGGGTTCAAACCTGGCCCGGGCCTGCTAAACAATGACAACTGTAACAAAAAAATAGTTAGGCGTTGTGGCAGGCGCCTGTAGTCCCAGCTACTTGGGAGGCTGAGGCAAGAGAATCGCTTAAGCCCAGGAGTTGGAGGTTGCTGTGAGCTGTGATGCCATAGCACTCTACCCAGGGTGATAGCCTCCTGAGTAGCTGGGACTACAGGTGCCCGACACAATGCCCAGCTGTTTTTTCTTTTTAGTAGAGATGGAGTCTCATTCTTGCTTAGGCTGGTCTCAAACTTCTGAGCTCTAGCAATCCACTTACCTCAGCCTCCCAGAGAGCTAAGTTTATAGGCGTGAGCCACAGCACCCGGCCCAAAGTTGTTTACCAAAGGGACATAGGGTAACAATTTAAAAACCACTATACATGTATACTAGAATTGAACATTTAACAAAATGGTTGGCAAATAGGTTTTTCATAATTGGTGTGGAAGGTTACAGATAAGCAACAGTAGAATAGAATGATCCATGAAATAATAGATTGTAATTGGAGATGACAGTTTAAACTCACATTTAGCTTTATATAAAGCTGATTCGCATACAGAAATATTTATTTCTATAAGTATTTTCTTTATGTATAAAGAAACCCATGTATCCAGGTTATTATATACATATAGATCTCCTTGCTCTGGTAACTGAAGAGGGCCTATAAGCAATGATATATTCAAATGGCAATGAGTATTCCTAGGATCCAGATCTTGGCTTTTTTTTTGTAGAGACAGAGTCTCACTCTATTGCCCTCGGTAAAGTGCCGTGGAGTCACACCTCACAGCAACCTCCAGTTCTTGGGCTTAGGCAATTCTCTTGCCCCAGCCTCCGGAGTAGCTGGGATTAAAGAAGCCCATCACAATGCCCGGCTATTTTTTGATGCAGTTTAGTTGGGGCTGGGTTTGAACGCACCACCCTTGGTATATGGGGCCGGTGCCCTACTCGCTGAGCTACAGATCTTGGCTTTTTTTTTGAGACAGAGCCTCAAGCTGTCACCCTGGATAGAGTGCCGTGGCATCACAGTTCACAGCAACCTCCAATTCCTGGGCTCAAGTGATTCTCTTGCTTCCGCCTCCCAAGTAGCTGGGACTAGAGGTGCCTGCCACAATGCCCAGCCATTTTTTTGTTGCAGCCATCATTGTTGTTTGGTGGCCTGGGCTGGATTTGAACCCGCCAGCTCAGGTGTACGTGGCTGGCGCCATAGCCTGTTGAGCCACAGGCGCTGAGCCCGATCTTGGCATTTTAATATCATTCTCTAACATGAGATACCAGAGCTTATGTTGAAGAAGTGGATGATTCTAGGCAGGAAACATGAAAGATAAGGTTAGAACATCTTGAGTGCCAGAAATTAAGAAAGTATTGAAAAAAAAAAAAACAAAACCAAAAACCCAGCTAGCTTGAGCTCAGGAGTTCAAGATCAGCCTGAGCAAGAGTGAAACCCCGTCTCTATTAAAAATAGAGAAACTAGCTGGGTGACTTGGCTGGCAACTATAGTCCCAGTACTTGGGAGTTTGAGGCAGGCAGATTGCTTGAGCCCAGGAGGGGTTGCTGTGAGGTTTGAGGTTGCTGTGAGCTAGGCTAATATCATAACACTCTAGCCTGGGCAACAGAGTACGACTGTCTCAAAAAAAAAAAAAGAAAGAAAAGAAAAAAATCCAACACAACGCGGATATGTTAAATGAATACAGGAACCAAATGAAAGTTCTCAAAGGCCAAAGCCAGAATAATTTGAGCAACGCAGTTTGTAAAGTTGTACTGTATTATTATTCAAAGTACGGAATAAATATTCATGAGTCTATACTAATATAAATAAATGGAGAAGAGTCAAATATTTCCTGCAGAAGAATTCCAAATAATTTTTGTAAGGCTGGGCTGTAATCCCAGCACTCTGGGAGGCTGAAACAGGCAGATTACCTGAGCTCATGAGTTCGAGACCAGCCTGAGCTGAAGCGAGACTCTGCCTCTAAAAATAGGAGTTGTGGCAGGCACCTGTAATCCCAGGTACTAGGGAGGCTGAGGCAAGAGAATTCAGGAGTCTGAGGTTGCTGTGAGCTATGATGCCATAGCACTCCACTGAGGCAACCAAGTGAGACTCTGTCTCAAAAAAAATTTTTTTTTTTTGTAGATACTCTGTCATCAAGGAGTAATGCCTTGGTAATGCCTCATTCCTTGAGTACAGGCTATTAACAATGACTTTAATAAGAGTATGGTATGGAAAGGAAGAAATAAAAGAGTAACTTTACCATGGAGAAATATGACAAACTTCAGCAGGTGAACAAGGTTAACATCAACAATGATAAATGTTATTATGTACCTTTTACATCGTGTAACGAGAACGGCATTTTCCCTTTGTTGTTTTCTCCAATACACATAATGCTGTGTAACCACAAGACAAAAATCAAGCAAACCCAAATTTGGGGGTGTTATAAAAATGCCTGACTAGTACTTCTCAAAAGTGTCAAGGTCATCAAAAACAAGGAAAGTCTGAGAAGCTTTCACAGCCAAGAGGAGCCTATGGAGACATGACGACTAAAATGTAATGTGGTAACCTGGATGGGGCCCTGGAACAGAAAAAGACATTAAGGGAAATCTGAGGAATGTACTTTAGTTAATAACCATGTTATCAATACTGGTTCACTTTGACAAATGCACCATACTTAGACTGTTAATAACAGGGTATACTACATGTGGGGTAAAAGTAAACTGTGTTATCTTGCAATAATTCTGTAAATCTACAAGTGTCCCAAAATAAAAGCTTATTTAAAAAACACTGTAAGCAAGTAAAAAGTTACTGAAGAGCCAGCAGGGAAAATTACATAGGGAGATGGGTCTATTAAAATAGTAAGGCAGGGCTTAACAGGAATTTCCTGGGAGACAATTCCTAAGAAAAAAGTGTCAGCAGACAAGAGATTAACAAGTGAGAACAGCACAACATCTGGTCACTCAGACTTTCTTCCTGGCTCACTCTCCAGTATCTCAATGCAGTGGAGACAGCTATGTTCAAAAACACACACAAATCAACATAAAACATGGCAAGGAGTGTAAGAACTTTGTAAAATATCAAGGCCCAAGTGACTACTGGGTACTACCCACCAGGGTTAGGGTAACTCTATTGTAGGTAGAAAGGAATTCTCCACTCTTCTATTGGGACATAGTGTTGCTTTGGTCCATCATGGTCTCCAGCCCACCCTCAACAGTGGAGGCCTTAGGAGGGTACAGGATCCATAAGCAGCAGCAGTGACCGACAGACATGGCATTACCCAGGTGAGAATGACATCTACCTCTCAGTTGACTAGACTTATTTCTGGGTTCAGGGGAGACCTCCCTTATCCCTCCTTCAAGTGTCTGACCAGGTACTGGTCCTGCCAGTCCAGGGGAGAGGGTAGGAGCCACCACAACACAGCTCATGCACTCAATACCTCATTTGATCTTTTCTACCGCCCTGGAAGACAAGTTTTATACACATTTCACCATTTCACAGATGACAAGGTTGTCTCTTACAGCAATGGATCTGTAGTGACCATTGGTTTACTCCTCCAGCTTCGAGTTCCAGAGGTAATGTGACTTTTACCTGTCATTTTACTTCCTGACAAGAATTTTAAGTGTCTCTACTATCTTAATAAACTCACTGGACAGTTGTTTTGATTACTTACAAAATTTTTCCAAAAATTTATCTTTTATTATATTCGTGACTAAAGTAATCTGTATTTTTACGAGAAAATAGGTGAACAAAAACCATCACTCACAGACAACCACTGTTAATCTTCTAGTGGATAGTGCTTTCAAGATTGTTTTCTATATGAATAGACAGGTATCTTTGTAGTTTTATAAAAATGTACTGATGCCACATATTTGGTTCTACAAGTTGTGTTTTTTAATTTTATAATGCACCATTAAACATTATTTCCATGCATCAGATGAATATCTGCTACTGAAACTTAAGTGCTGCAATTAGGTTTAAAGGCTGCTGGTAACAGGAGGATACCTGGTAAAATATTAGCATAAGGTTAAAGCACAGGGCCTGGTTAAGGTCTGCTGGGACACTATACATAAGGAATGTCTTCAATGTCCCTTCGTGGGGCCCTGCACCCACCCCTGAATTCCCTTGGGCCTCTTGGGTAGAAGGGGTCCTGTAAATTTCTTTGCATCCACAAAAATCCCCCCAGTTTCTGTTTGCTTTTTCTCTTTTCATCTTCCACCTTAGCCATATTGTCAAATTCTCTTATCATGTCCTCATTGCTGAAATTCATATCATGTACAGCCTCTTTATACTCTTTGAGGTACTCAGCCAGCCCCTTGTTGGTTTTTCTCTTGGCTTTCCTGGGTATATCATCTTCAGCTGGGCGCTTTCCTGCAGCCCTTGTTTCACTCTTTGGCTTTTCTTTCTCTTTTGGCTCTTTACAGCTCTCTGACTTTCCCTCCCTCTCAAGCTTTCCTCCTTCCTTTGCTTTCCCCTCACTCTCTGGCTTTTCCTCATCCCCTAACATTTCCTCACGTTCTGTCTTTCCCTCATTTTCTAACTTCTCCTGATTTTCTGGAGTACTAGCTACTTCTGGCTTTCCCTCATCCTGTGGCTTTTCTTCATTCTCTGTCTTCCCTTGATTCAAAAGCGTTCCTTCATTTTCATTGCAGAGTTTTTCCATGTTGAGATTTCCCCTCCTTTTCGTGTCCTGGGTGATTGGGGTGGAGGGAAGAGGAGACAAAGAGGAGACGTGGGAAACTAAGGGCATGAGAGTGAATTGCAGGTCCAGATAGCACTGGCATCTTGCCCCTGGTGAGGGATCCCCTACCCTGTCCAGACTTCCAAGTGTGCCTTCTGCCCACTTCTTACTCCACTATTCCTCCCACACACGTGGGCCCGCCATTCCCTGGCAGGCCCAGTCACCTTCTCTACACTACTTCAGCCTGGGCAGTGGGGTCCCAAATTCCTCCCAGGCCATGCCCTCTACACTCTCAACCCTTCTGGGTCGCTGTCCCTGCTGTCCCCTTCACCCACCTGCGGAGATTCTGGACAGGTTGCTCCTCCTAGTCAGTCCTCACAGAGTGCTGGTAACAAACACGCAGACCTGCGGACAAACAGGAGAATGGGAAGGGGATGCGTGCACAGTGGGCTCAGAGGGACCCGGGTCCCTTTCCTGCATCTCCGCGCTCCTTGCCCAACGTTTTCCTCCCCTACTTTCCCTGCACTCCAGCCGCCATTTCTTTCCAGGCCTCGGGCATCAAACTAGGATGCTTTCCAAACTAATTTTGGATCTCTGAGTCCTTCTTCCCTAGAGGCAATTCGCCTGCCCACCCTAGTTGTCAACATTTTTTAGTACGCAGGGAACGGTAGAAAGGGTTTAATCTCACTGCAGGGGCATTCCCAAGCCCATCATCTACGGTTCCAAAATGGACGGACGGCAGAGAAGAAGAGGTGCCTAGAAAGCAGGCATTGATACTTGGGGTGTTCGCTTTCCTCCCCCCCACTCCGGTCCACTGTCTGCTTGCTGTCCCGCAGCCAGCCTGCAGTCTGGCCACCGCCATCTCTATCTACATTCGGGCCAGTTTCCTTGGACCCAGGCCCACCCCCAGTCTTTCCTACACCGTACCAGTTCCTCCTCCCCTATTCCAGGGTTCCGGGGCTGCGTGGAAGGTCCTCACACTGACCTGAAAGAAGCTAGAGCAGCAATTAGGAGCCCAGGGGACGAAACAGACGGGAGCCTAACCACAGGCAGAGAGGCAGGAACCCGGACTGGTGCTCACATTTGCGCCCGGCAAGTCACGTGACCGCACCAGCCGGCGTTCCAGGCCGCCACGCCCCGCCTACCAGCTCCGCAGGCCGTTTGCCCGCCGCCCGGCACCTCTCCGGAGCAGGTATAGTCTCACCTCCTGGGCCCTGGGCCCTTTTGTTCTTCTTCTCCTTGTTGAGAAGTTGGTCTAAAAAAGAATTTTAATGAAAATCACAAAAGCTTTTTTTTTTTTTTAATGGGTTGGATAGTCCGGGGAGGAGTCAATAGTTGCTCTTAAATTTGAAAGAACGTAGACTCACCCAGTAAAATAGTTTTCATGTTAACTTCGTACAATAATAGCATGAAGAGAAGAATATTGCAACTTTAGAAAAAAAGTTAGGAAAATGTCTCCCCAGAAAAGGAAAAAAAGGAATTGTCCCATTTTCTTGACATGTACAAAATTTCTAATGAACACAGAAGTGAAATTATATTTCAAATATAAGAACAATTAATTTACCTTAAGTTAGAAACTGACTATACAAGGGACAATGACAAGACCGTATATGACAAGAGAACTGTGACCCACAACCTTTGCAGCAAACCACAGTCTTCAGAAATCTCCATGACTTGATAAACTCTCCAGCCTTCCCAAGTTTTTGGTCCATGAACAACAAGAAAAGGCCAAATATGTTCCAGGAATTTGTTGAAAAGAAAATACAAAAGCCAGGTATGTATCCCTAACCAATCACATAGGATGCCTTGCTTTTTGTTTTTTCTTTATTTGCAGTTTTTGGCTGGGTCTGGGTTTGAACACGGCACCTCTGGCATATGGGGCTGGCGCCCTGCTCACTGAGCCACAGGTGCCACCCGAGGATACCTTGCTTTTTGCAGTCCTGCCTCCAGTTTCTTCATGCCAACAACCTCTATTCAGAGCATACCTGATGTCTCTCAGGTTTTTTTTTTTTTTTTGAGACAGAGCCTCAATATGGGTAAAGTGCTGTTACATCACAGCTCACAGCAACCTCCAACTCCTGAGTTCAGCGATTCTCCTGTCTCCCCCTCCCAAGTAGCTGGGACTACAGGCACCCGCCACAGCGCCTGGCTATTTTTTGGGGGGGGTTGCAGCCGTCATTGTTTGGCCGGTCTGGGCTGGATTCGAACTCTCCAGCTCAGGTGTATGTGGTTGGCGCCTTAGCCGCTTGAGCCACAGGTGCTGAGCCTCTCAGGTTTTTTTGTTTTTGTTTTTGTTTTTTTAACCTATAAAGCTTTCGTGCTCCCCTGTCTGCCTTTGACTCTCTGCCAAACTCAGATTATGGTGGCTGACTTCCTTGCTGTAACAAACTGTAAGTAGCTTCCGTTTGTTCTTATATGGAGAGTCTCCATTTATCTCCACATGAGCTTTTGGTGTGGAAGGCCTTTAAATACAGTCATGCATCACCGAATGATGGAATACTGAGAAATGACTCATTAGACATTTTTTTTTTTTTTGAGACAGAGTCTCACTCTGTTGCCCCTGGCTATTGTGCCCTGGCATCATATCTCACAGCAACCTCATACTCCTGGGCTCAAGCAATTCTTTTGCCTCAGCCTCCTGACTAGCTGCGACTACAGGTGTTTGCATGCTGCCAGGCAAGTTTTTCTATTTTTAGTAGAGATGGGGGGGTCTTGCTCTTGCTCAGGCTTGACCTTCTGAACTCAAGCAAACCACCCACTTCGGCCTCCTAGAGTGCTAGGATTATAGGTGTGAGCCACCGTGATTGGCTCTCATTAGGCAATTTTGTAGTTATAGGAAAATCATAAATCAAAAAATCATATTTGTACGTAATACAAATCTAGATGGTAGACACTACTACATACCTGGGCCATATGTATAGCCTATTGCTCTGGTGGGCATATTATTTGTTGTCTCTCACTGACTAAAACATACTTGTGTGGTATGTGATGCAATATAACAAAGAACAATTAAGAAAGGTATTGGTAGATTTGATTACATGATTTTTTTTTTTTTTTGTAGAGACAGAGTCTCACTTTATCGCCCTGGGTAGAGTGCCGTGGCATCACACAGCTCACAGCAACCTCCAACTCCTGGGCTTAGGCGATTCTCTTGCTCCAGCCTCCCGAGTAGCTGGGACCACAAGCGCCCGCCACAATGCCCAGCTATTTTTTGTTGTTGTTGTTGTTGCAGTTTGGCCAGGCCAGGTTTGAACCCACTACCCTAGGCATATGGGGCTGGCGCCTTACTGACTGAGCCGCAGGCGCTGCCCTACATGAAAATTTTTAACAGACTTGTTGAAGGACTGGTGACATATGCACTATCCTCTGCTCTTGTTCAATACGTTGGTAAAAATTTTCTGAAGGTAAACTTTGTAAATTGTTTAAAAATAAAAATATGTGATCTTTTGGCCTAGTAATTCCACTTATAATATTTACCCATGGAGATAGTTAATACAATGCTAAAATATACTCTTATGCTTAAAATATTCCATTTTTAAAATTCCCATAGCAATTATTTATTGACTATTAATTCTTTCCTGGTACTGAGGCTACAGTAGTAATTCCACTGGCTTAGTTTGTAATTAAAAAAAATGGAACGTCACTAACGTCCATCAATATAGATTAAGTTACATAATCTTCTTAGTACATCTGTTTACCCTTGTTATCTCTGGGTGTTTGGTTTATAAAAATAATCCTTATATAATGGGCACTTAAAACAGAGTAAAAACAATTATTAACTGTCCATCTTCCCAGTGAGTGGTGACACTACTATGTGTGATGAGACACAAAAGACAGCTACAAGTATGTGGTATTGTCCTGTAGAAATGGCCACTTACGTGCCAGGCACTGTGCTAGTACCTTCTTTTATCTTGTGTGCTATTTCATTTATCCCTGCTGATGGAGCTCAAACTTCAGGGAAACAGAATTATACAAAGCTATAATCTTAACCCACTGTAGTACTGGAATATATATAGTAAGACGAATAAAATAATAAAGGTCACTTACACACCCCAGTATATAAGATTTTAGTGACTGCTTGCTAATAAGCATGAGGTTTCATTTTGGGGTGATGAAAATGTTCTAATATTGTGATGATGGTTGTACAACTCTTGAATATATTAAAAAAACATTGAATTATGGGGCGGTGCCTGTGGCTCAGTGGGTAGGGCGCCAGCTCCATATACCGAGGCTGGTGGGTTTAAACCCGGCCCTGGCCAAACTGCAAACAAAAAAATAGCTGGGCGTTGTGGTGGGTACCTGTAGTCCCAGCTACTCAGGAGGCTGAGGCAAGAAAATCGCCTAAGCCTAAGAGCTGGAGGTTGCTGTGAGCTGTTTGATGCCATGGCACTCTACCGAGGGCGATAAAGTAAGACTCTGTAACTATAGAAAATAAAAACCAAAAAACATTGAATTATGTACTCTAAATGGGTAAAGTATTTGGTATGAGAATTATATTTCAATAAAACTATTACAAATAACTGTCATGATATTGATAATTTCAAAGTAGTCTATTATTACAATTTTGATAAATATACTACAGATTTTCTATACAACAGATTGAATTAAGATTACAATTTTTCTCTATTATAGATGTTTTTACATTTACATCTTAATCTATTTGATCATTTTTTAGGATTTATTCTAAGAAATTGAATTGATGGATCAAAAGTTATGAATTTTTTTTTAGACAGAATCTCACTCCATTGTCTTGGAGTTGAGTACTGTGGCATCATCATAGCTCATAGCAATCTCAAACTCCTGGGTTTAAGCAATCCTCTTGCCTCAGCCACTAAGTAGCTGGGACTATAGGCATACACCACAAGACTTGGCTAGCTTTTGTATTATAGTAGAGATGGGGGTCTCAGTATTGCTCAGGCTGGTCTCAAGCTCCTGAGCACAAGCAATCCACCTGCTTCAGGCCCCCAGAGTGGTAGGATTACAGGCATGAGCCACCAAGCCCGGATAAATTTTAAGATTTTCTTTTTCTTTCTTTCTCTTTCTTTCCTTTTCTTTTCTTTTTATTTGAGACAGAGTCTCACTTTGTTGCCCTAGCATCATAGCTCACAGCAACTTCAAACTCCTGGGCTCAAGTGTTCCTCTGGCTTTAGCCTCCAGAGTAGCTGGGACTACAGGCACCTGGCTATTTTTAGAGATAGGGCCTCACTCTTGCTCAGGATTTTCTACTAAAACTAAAAATTAGCTGGGCATTGTGGTGGGAGCCTGTAATCGCAGCTAGTTGGGAGGCTGAGGCAAGAGGATCCCTCGAGCCCTAGAGACTGAGGTTGCTGTGAGCTGTGTTGATGCCAGGGCACTCAACCCCAAGGTGACAGAGTAAGACTTTCTCAAAAAGAAAAAAAATGAAACTACAGAAAAACACAGACATGTATATAATGTAGAGAGTAGAGTTGTGTGTTTTACATTATTAAATTTTCTATACTTATTTCACACACATAATTTATACATTTAATAAAATTATACCATATATACTGTTCTAGTACTTGAGATTCCTTCACTTAATAGTATGTCTTCAGCACATTCACATGTTGCTAAACATAGAACTACTTTATACATTTTATTGATTGCCTTTTATTCTACTCTTTAGAGTTACCAAAATTTATTTAGGCAATCCTCCATTGATTAGCATTGGAAATGTTCCATACCTTTACTATTAACAACATTGCTCCAAGGAATATATGTATGCAGGCTCAGCACCCATAGCACAGTGTTTACGGCATCAGCCACATACACCAATGCTGGCAGGTTCAAACCCGGCCCGGGCCAGCAAAACAACAATGACAACTGCAACAAAAAATAGCTGGGTGTTGTGGCGGGCACCTGTAGTCCCAGCTACTTGGGGGGCTGAGGCAAGAGAATCGCTTAAGCCAAAGAGTTGAGGTTGCTGTGAGCTGTGACACCTCGGCACTCTACCAAGGGTGACATAGTGAGACTCTGTTAAAAAAAAAAAGAATATATATATGCAGATTGCATCTCCTTCCTTCCTTCCTTCCTTCCTTCCTTCCTTCCTTCCTTCCTTCCTTCCTTCCTTCCTTCCTTCCTTCCTTCCAGAATCTCACTTTATCGCCTTCGGTGAAGGGCTGTGGTGTCACACCTCACAGCAACCTCCAGTTCTTGGGCTTCAGCGATTCTCTTGCCTCAGCCTCCTGAGTAGCTGGGACTACAGGCGCCCAGCTGGGTCTCTAGGCCCCTTCACTTCTTAATGTTACTAAAATGAGGGTTCATGTTTCACATGGATTTTGGAGGGGACAGATTCAAATCATAGCAGAATTCTTAAAAAGAGTTAAAAAAAACCTTCCTTTCTTCTAAAAACTGTAAGTACATTCACAATGGACCAGAATTTTGGAAATTTTAATTCCAAGACCTTGAAAGCAAGAATAAATAAAAATTGCAGGCTTTCCTGATGAAGATAGCTTCATTTAAGGTTCACTCGCGTGACCATTGGCATAACTGGATATCACAGCGTCATTTGTGTTCGATTTACAGAAGGGACAATGGAGAGTAAATCATAGGTTTCAGTCCTAATTCAAGCATGTTTTTAAAAACAACCAGAGTAGGTAACTTCTTACGCTATACTTTGCATTGCTACTGAGCAATGTCTGTGGAACAAAAGTATCTGCCATTCACTTGAATCATGAAGGTAATTGTTCACACACATATCCTCAGAAGCATAACATTAACAACTCCATAAGATAAACCCATGTAAGAAATGTAGTTGGCAGCAATAGAAACTAAGACAATTTTAAAGATATATGTCATTATATGAAAGCTTTTATAAAATCAAAGAAAAAGTTTTCTCCAACTAAACAATATTCTGTGATTTAATGTGTAATGATGCACTTTCATTTTCTGCACATTTCATTGTCTGTATTTCAAGTTTAGCATATCAAGTAAGAGGACAATTTATGTAAAGTGTATTTATTAAAAACTGTAGCAACGAAAACTGGTAAGATTTCATAATAAAAATACCTCATTGTTTATTGAACACTAATTATGCTCTAGTCTGTATCCAAACCCCACATATAATTTTACTAACCACTTGTGATAAAACCATGAGATATATATCTCTATTATCATCATCGTTATTTTATAGATGAAGAATCTGACCTTAGAGGAAGTAACTTAATGTCATACAATGAATATTTGGAATACATTAAGTAAGACTACATGTACATAAAATAAAGTCTAATATTAATTCTTTAAAATTTGAATTCTAAAGTGAAAACTCTTCAATATATGGAATAGCCTCAATTTTTTTGTTTTCCTCATAATATTTTTATCACTCATGGTCTCTTCCTACCTGTACATAATATCTGTATAACAATGCCCTGTGATTGTTATAGATTCAAATTTGTATGAAAATTTTGAATCTGTAATAATTAGAGTGGTATTAGTTATGCAATATAGTATGTTATGTACTTATATAATATTAGTTATATAAAAGGGAATTTGTAAGATATAGATTATCAATTAATTTCTTTTTTTTGAGATGAAGTCACTCTAGGTAGAGTGCTATGGCGTCACTGCTCACAGCAGCCTCAAATTCTTGGGCTTAAGAAATGCTTTGCCTCAGTCTCCCGAGTAGGTGGGACTACAGGTGCCCAACACAAAGCCCAGCTATTTATTTATTTATTTATTTTGGTAGTCGTTGTCATTGTTGTTTGTCAGACCCCAGCTGGATTTGAACCCGCCAGCTCCGGTGTATGTGGCTGGTGCCCTAGTTGCTGAGCTACAGGTGTCGAGCTGACGATTAAATTTTTACAAAAACTAGCTTAGTTTTAGTATACCGTTGAAGAATTAATGGGCCTCTGGCACATTAATCTTGCATATCCCAGCCTACAAAAATTGAGCCATCCATTAAATTTTGTAAAAAAAACTTGCTTAGTTTTAAAATACTGTTGACTGTCAACAGTATTTAAGAGAATTATTGGTCAATATATATCCAAGTAAATTGATGCTTCTTTTCTTTTTGTGGAAATGGATAGTGCATAGCCTAACCCACACAACTGAATCTCGGAAGCAGAAGTTTTTTTCAGGACCACTACCCATTCATATGCATTGAAACACAATCATTGTCTCTTTCTCTTATTTTGAAACCAGCATTCAGTAACACTCACCATAGATGTGGACTAAAGTAGAAAGGAACTACAGAAAGAAAAAGAACCAACAAGCAGTCCATATTTTATTAAAATATTTTAAAAAGTACTAAAGCCCAAAATTTACATTTCATGGAGCTTTTTAATTTGATTTCAATACAAATATATTTTATCATTTAAATATTAATAATGCATTCATTTCTCTACAATATTTCTTCTTTCATTTCAGAAGTACAATGAAAACTGAATTAATATTTTATATTTTTTTCTACTAATTATTACAATGAATTCTTTGCCATATAAATATTTCATTGCAAAAATTAATAATGTTGCTGCTTAATAAATGGGACAATCACAGATAGTCTTAGGGAACTTAAGTCATTTGTGGCAGCTTATATTTCAATGTAGGAGCTTTTTAAATATATACAGCTTTATTATATATATTTCAGTCAAAGTTTCTAAGAAGATTCTAATTACTGACTCTTACTTCAATACATAATGCCAGATTTTGATTTGGTCCCTTTAAAATGATGTGTTAAAAATAGGAACATATTGGATATTATGAATAGAACACTCATCTTTAGTTTTGTATACTGAAACTCTTACCTGCTTCCCCTAAAAATTGCATTGGGTGGGGGGAATTTTTGGTGTTATCAGTTATGATAACAAATAGGACGCAAATTAGTCTCTGCCCAGTAAGTATTTATTTCATTTTATTCTTGTAACAACCTTTTGACATGATTATTATCTTCCCTTTAAAATTAGATAATTGCGTCTGAAGTTCCTAGTATAAGCAGCAGAGACTAGATTCGAGTTTACTTTAACTGATTTCAATGCCTATGTCCAAACCATCTGTATCTCTGCATTGAAACAAATTAGTTTTAGCAAATCCACTAATTTTATCTACTCTCATCCAAAATGGAATAGATTATAAAAATAATGATGTTTTAGAAAAATTTCAAAAAATGTTCATGGCATATGTATGTTCATCTATTTGTTATTTTTACACACACACACACATATTGTATGTGTGTTCAATGTACTTCTTTGCCTTTATGAAGTTTTTACATATATAAACAACTGCATATTTTCCTGTTAATTATTTTAGTGACATGCAACTACATGTTTAGGATTTTCTGTAAGATTTCCTAATAATTGGCTTGGTGCCTGTGGCACAACAAGCTAAGGCACCAGCCACGTACACCTGAGCTGGCGAGTTTGAATCCAGCCCGGACCCACCAAACAACAATGATGGCTGCAACCAAAAATGGGCGGGCGTTGTGGCAGGCACCTGTAGTCTCAGCTACTTGGGAGGCAGAGGCAAGAGACTCGCTTGAGCCCAGGAATTGGAGGTTGCTGTGAGATGTGATGCTACAGCACTTTATCCAGGGTGACAGCTTGAGGCTCTGACTCAAAAAAAAAAATTTTTTTCTAATAATTGCTTTTGAAAATAATAATGCAAAAGGATTATAATAGCTACATGTTAAAAAATGTGGCAAAGTTATTTTCTGTCACTTTGTTAAATACAAAGGTTAGGGTCACATATGGCCTCATGATCTTTCAAAACATATATAAGGATGCTATAGAGAGAAGGAATAAGAATTTGTCTAGAATTGTATTCCATTGCCTCCTCTTTGATCTTTCACACTCATTCATTTTTTTTTATTTTTATACAAATTTAAGGGGTACAAGTATAATTTTGTTTTCTGGGTATATTGTATAGTCATGCAGTCAGGGATTTTAGTGTATTCATCTCTTGAATCATGGGTAAATTATATCCATTAAGTAATTTATCATGATCCAGCCCCTTCCTACCCAACTTCCTGTCTCCTGAGTCTTCATTTTCTATCTTTCTGCACTTGTCCATGTGGACACATTATTTAGCTCTCACTTCTAAGTGAGAACATGTGGTATTTGTGCTTCTGTTTCATTCTCACTGTTTTTAAGGACCCTACGTATGAGCTAGAGGAGTGGCACTGAAGGAAACTAGGGACAGACTCAGATATTGAAAAAAGACCTGCCCTTTTCTGTATTACTCTATACTGTTTCTAAAACAATTTTTCTAAATACGTATTAATTTTACTTGACTTTTTCTCACTGTTAAAAAAGTGACTGTAAATTATTTATAGTTGTACATGTTTAATATTAATTTTTTTATTGAAGTCATCAAATATTTAAATTTTGTAAACATTTATCTAGCTATTTATTATTTAATTTTGCTGAGGTGAATAAATCAAACCAAAATAGACATTGTAAAATAGGGGCTTTTGTGAGTGGATAGTTGTTTAAAGATAGCATATTGGGGAGATAGCAAGATGGTGATCTATAGCCAGCTTTCCACAGAAGTTTCCATCCAGAAGGAGAGTTAAAGGACAGAAACTCAGCAAGAAAGCCCATGGTTTGGATCTGAGCTAAAAGAAAAGGTCAAAGAATGCACATTAACCCTGCTGGGGTGACCTGAGACCCTGAGGACACAAGCAAAGAGGCACATCACCAAGCGGACGGGAGTCCCCTCCGTCATGAGAGCGGCTTGCAGTATACTCCATACCTTCATACAAATAAGTGAGCAGAGTTCAGATGTCCTCCTACTCTACCCCATGGGAGAGACCCTCTAAAAACCAGACCTACTTCCCCTACTAGGGTGCTGTGGCACTCTCCTGCTAGGCATAAAACTGTATATACTCTCTACCTGCAACTTGGAGTTCCTGGTATTCCCCTTCACTCTCACCCTGTGTTCTGGAGGCCTGTCCCACACACAGTCCAGATTCTTGGAGATTTTCTATAGGTGTGTGGACAGGGTGCCGACTGTTGCTGATCTGTGCTGATTTTCTGGCTCTGGAGTGGTGAGAGGAAAGTGAGCCGAGAGGAGGCCCAGTTGGAAAGAAGGTCCCCTGAGGCAAGAAACAGGAACCACAGCAGGAACAATAGCAGGAGAGCTCACATCCCTGGGGATGTTTTGAGGAGACACTCCCAGTCTTCTGGGCCGCCAGGGGAAGTGGGCGGCTTCTCTGGTGGTAGCCACCTACAGAGTGGACCAGCAACGAAGGCACTTGATGGATATACCAGAGGCGGTACCGATCGGGACAAAGCACAGATATTAGAATACTCACAGAGTCAGCTGATAACCAGGGTGAGGTTGCCTTGCTTACCTTCAGACTAACCAGGCCCTCAGGGAATGAAAGCTGAAACAAAGGGCTGGAACTCACAGACTGAGTCAGACATATTTGCAGCCCCAGTCTGATCAGGGAAAATAGCCTTGACAGAAATAAATTCTGCAAACTTGTTCTGTTCCAGCAGTAACATCAATCAGGGACAGGACTGGAATTGAGTGAATCGCCCCAGCCTCTATCAAGTACCAAGGTTGTCAGGCCTCACCTCCCC
>CAUYON010072441.1:0-10927 GCA_963573935.1 Arctocebus calabarensis | reverse complement strand
AGTGGGAGGACAGCCGGACTCTGCTCGCTTGTTTGTATGGAGGTATGGCGTATACTGCGAGCTGTTCTCTTGGGGGAGAGGACTCCCGTCCGCCTGGTGATGTGCTCTGTACCTTTTATTTGTATCCTTGGGGTCGCAGGTTGCTCCAATAGGGTTGATGTGCGTTCCTTGACCTTGTCTCTTGACTCTGCTCCAAACCGTTGGCTTTCTTGCTAAATTTCTGTCCTTTAACTCTCCTTCTGGACAGGAGTGTCTGCAGAAAGCTGGCCGCCAGAAACACAGACCGCCATCTTGGCTCCTCCCTCCGAAACTTTCTAATTTTTATTTATGTATGTTTAATACTTATCTACAGGTTTTTTGTAGCCCCACCAAGCCGTAGGGAAATAAACTGGTTATCTTAAAGTAGCAAAGTTCTATTGAACCAATTAGATAACAATGGTGGCTTCAAAAAAGTTCAGGTACTATAAGCAAATTTTAATTAATTTTTCTATTCAAGCTCTCCCTAACTACGATGAATAATTACACTAGCTATGAGGATGCTTATCACATGCAAGTTTGTTCATTGTGTCCATACTCAAATTCATTCCACATATGAGACAGTATCAGATTTTAACAAACTATAATACACTTTCTGTCCTCTTGAAAAGTGAAACATATGCATTATAACCTACTTTAAAACTATAGGGAGTTGTAAAGAAGATAATATTCTAAATAATTTTAATCTTATGACCCAGGTGATTTTAATCCTACAGCTACAGTCAACAATTATATGCAAATTCTTCTTTTCATTATATATTTTATGTGGGCATGTATAAGCACATTTTACATTTAAAAATTGCATCATAAGGCTGGGTGGGATGGCTCACACCTATAATCCTATCACTCTCAGAGGCTGGGGTCAGAGATTACTTGAGCTGAGCTCAGGACTTGGAGACCAAACTGAGCAAGCAAGAGCAAGAACCCATCTCTCCTAAAAACAGACAAACTAATCAGGCATTGTGGCAGGTGCCTATAGTCCCAGCTACTTGAGAAGTTGAGCCAATAGAATTGCTTGACCACAAGAGTTTGAGGTTGCTGTGAGCTATGACACCATGGCACTCTACCCAAGATGACAGAATGAGATTCTGTACCAAAAGAAAAATCAATTAAAAATAAATAAATAAAAATTGTATCATCATGTACATGCTTAAAATAAGCATTTCTGAAAGGAAAATGAGTGCATAATTTGAAAACCATGAATGATTCAACCACCACATATGGACCTTGTAAATATCTTGTGCACAATGCCTCTGTTATTCTCAACTTGTAAGTTAGCCCCCTTTAGGAATGCCTCTCATACTTTTAATTTATTGGGCTCTATGCAGTGCTCTAAAGTAGCAATTGTTAAAATGTCCTATGGCTGAAAATCAGTAAGGACATAGGACTATCAAGTAACTTGATCTAATTGACATTTATACAATACTCTAAACAACAACTATAGAATACACATTCTTCTCAAGCTCACATGGACATTCACCATGACAGACTAAATTCCAGCCCCAAAAACATGGTTTAAAAAAAGTCAAAGAATGTTCTGGGAGTCCAAGGCAGGTGGACTGCCTGAGCTGAAGGGCCCAAGACCAGCCTAAGCAAAAGTGAGACCCCCATCTCTAAAACTAGCTGAGCCTTGTGCCGGGCACTTATAGTACCAGCTACTGGGGAGGCTGAGGCAAGAAAATTGCTTGAGCCCAAGAGTTTGAGGTTGTTGTGAGCTATGACACCAAGGCACTCTACCAAGGGTGATAAAGTGAGACTCTGTCTCAAAAAAAAAAAAAAATTCAAAAAATGAGAAGAATGTAAAGTATGTTCTTGGATAATATGGAATTAAACTAGAAATCAACAATAGAAAGATAGCTGGGAAATGCTCAGATTTTCCAAAATCTTCTAAAAACCAAGAAATGGGCAACACTTTCCTAAGTAACCCATGAGTCAAATAAGAAGTCTCAAATGAAATTTGAAGTATTTTAAGTACATGAAAATAAAATTACAACTTGCCTAAATTTTGGGATGTAGCAAAAGCAGTGCTTTAGAAATTTGTTACATTACATGCCTATATTAAAACAAAAGAAAGATCTGAAATCAATAATCTGAGCTTCTACCTTAGGAAACTAGAGAAAGGAGAACCACTTAAGTCTAAAGCAAGTAAAAGAAAAGAAACAATAAAAATTAGAGCAGAAACTGATAGAATAGAGACAGGAAAACAACAGCAGAAACAAAACCAAAATAACTTCTTTGAAAAAAAAAAAGCAATAAAATTGATAAACTTTCAGCTATTGCTAAACAAGAAAAAATAGATGACACAAATTATTAATATCAGAAATAAAAGAGAGATGATTACTACTTATCCCATGGACACTGAAAGGAGAACACAAAGGCATACTATGAACAAATCTGTGCCCACTAATGTGATGACTTAGATGAAATGGACTAATTCCTTGAAAGACACAAACTCACACTAAAGAAATTTAATCCATAATGAATTATCTTCATAAAACACCAGGCTCAGTGCCTGTAGCTTAGTTCTTAGGGCACTGGCCACATGCACCCGGGCTGGTGGGTTCAAACCCAGCCTGGGCCTGCTAAACAACAATGACAACAACAAAAAAATAGCTGGGCGTTGTGTCAGGTACCTGTAATCCCAGCTACTTAGGAAGCTGAGGCAAGAGAACCGCTTAAGCCCAAGAGTGTGAGGTTGTTGGAGCTGTAACGCTGCGACACTCTACACCGAGGGCAACATAGTGAGACTCTGTCTCAAAAAAAAAGAAAGAAAAAGAAAACACCAAATCCAGGTGGTTTCACTGGTGAATTCTACCAAACAGTTAAGGAAGAAATATCACAACTCCTCTAAAAAAACAGAATTGAGAAGAACACTGTCTGAAGTTTCCTATTGAAAATTATCCATGGGCTCAGCGCCTGTGGCTCAACAGGCTAAGGCGCCAGCCACGTACACCTGCGGGTTTGAATCCAGCCCTGGCCCGCCAGACAACAATGACAGCTGCAACCAAAAAATGGCTGGGCGTTGTGGCAGGCGCCTGTAGTCCCAGCTACTTGGGAGGGGGAGACAAGAGACTCGCTTGAGCCCAGGAATTGGAGGTTGCTGTGAACTGTGATACCACAGCACCCTATCCAGGGTGACAGCTTGAGGCTCTGTCTCAAAAAAAAGAAAAAAGAAAATTATCCATGTTTTGCAGTTAGGAAAGCAGGCCTCACTGCTTTAAATTCAATACATGAAAAGCTGCTGCTTCAATATGCTGGACAGCATTTGGGTAACTTTTATTTCCTATAAAACAACACTTATTTTTTCTTGTTTTTTGAGACAGAGACTCACTTTGTCACCCTCAGAGAAGTGCCATGGTGTCATAGCCCACCTCACACTCCTGGGCTCAAGCAATCCTCTTGCCTCAGTTTGTTTCATTTTAGGTAGAGACGGAGTCTCACTCGTGCTCAGATTGGTCTCAAACTCATGAGCTCAAGCAATCCACCTGCCTCAGCCTCCCAAGTGCTAGGGTTACAGGCGTGAGCCACCATGCCTGGCCTCAACATGTATATTTTAAAGAAGTTTGCAAGTACTTTCTTGATTGGCACCACTTATATAAGGTAGTAAAGGAACAGGTTATCAAGAGACGTTAATTAACCCTGTGCCTTTTTACTAGACAGTCCCTGCATTTCAACAGATACTCACGTTTCTCTCTCAGCCACAAACGCTGCTTTCCAGGGTACTTAACCATCGGTACCTATGCCAAATGTCTTGCTTTGATGACATTTCATTGTTTATTCATATTTCATAGGCCTTTTACAATCAATCCATCACGGAAGTGCTCTAGAGTCAAAGTTTTTAACATGCCCAGAGGGAAAGTAAAGGAAGTAGCAAAAGCTGGGTCGGGGCTTCTGGTCAAGGCAGGATAGGACAAAAATGTCTAGGAAAGAAAACTAGTATGTACAAAGGAATAGCAGAAGAGAAAGCTCTGAATGTATTAAAAAAAAATAACAAGCAAATTGTGTAGTTGGTAGGAGCCCAGTATATAAGCCCAGAATATTACAAAGAGCCAGAGTAAAGAACTATAAACTACTGGGAGGAAATGAAAGTTCTCAGCAGGGACAGACGGGTCCAGAGATGCGTTTCAGTGTTCCTCTGGCAATCAAATGGCTTGGAAGGGAAGGCTGGAGTCATGAGGTGACAACAACCAGGCTACTTTAATGGTTTCACCAAAAATTAGTGAGGGCTAGGCTGACGGAGGGTTTAATTGGCAGGTACTGAAGGCAGACCACACAGTGATGGCCAGGGGAGTTACAGTATACACAGCAATAGTGAATGCCAGATCTTAGATTCATTCATTCGTGCACGTAGGAAATTACTGTTCTAGGATGTGGCGACATACCGGTAAGCATAATAAAGTTCTTGATTTCAACAGAGCGCATATTATAGTGTGTGTAGGGGAAGGAGGAGGTAGGTAAGGAGAGAAATAGTTGCAAAAGTTTATACAGTATGCCAGATGCAATAAGGATTGTGCAGAAAACTAAGGCAATAGAAAGGACACAAGCATTGTAAGACGGGTGAGGAAAAGTGGCAGGGCTTGCGGTTTTGTTACAAATGTTCAGGAAAGGCATCTGTAATAAGTACCTTCAAACAAAGATCTGTAGGAAATGAGAGAACAATCTTTCTTCACTCCATCCCTATTTGTGGTGATTTTATGTCAAAACTAAAAGTAGCAATAATATTTGGCTATAGTTCAAGCTACAAATATGTTCCAACTTAAAATATGTATCATGGCCAGGTATGGTGGCTCAAACCTGTAATCCTAGCACTCTGGGAGGCTGAGGCAGGTGGATCGCCTGAGCTCAAGAGTTTGAAATTAGTCTGAGCAAGAGCGAGACCTAAAAACAGAAAAACTAGCCAGACATTGTGGGGGACACCTGTAGTCCCAGCTACTCAGGAGGCTGAGGCAAGAGGTTCGCTTGAGCCCAAGAGTCTAAAGTTGCTGTGAGCTCTGATGACACCATAGCACCCAGGGTGACAGAGTGAGACTGGGTCTCAAAAAGTGAAAGAAAGGAAAGGAAGAAAAAGAAGGAAGGAAATTTTTAAAAAGAAAAAACTATTGGCTCGGTTTCTGTGGCTCAGCAGGCTAAGGCGCCAGCCATGTACACCAGAGCTGGCAGGTTCAAATCCAGCCTGGGCCCACCAAACAACAATGATGGCTGCAACCAAAAAACAAACAAACAAACAAACTATTAAAAAATAATAAAAATAGACTCGGCGCCTGTGGCTCAACGGGCTAAGGCACCAGCCGCATACACCTGAGCTGGCAGATTCGAATCCAGCCCAGGTCCGCCAAACAATGATGGCTGTAACCAAAAAAAAATTAATAATAATAATAATGAATTATGTATCATGAACATATAAAAACACAAAATAAAAGCATTTATCAGGGCATACTTTAAGTAGGCCAAGTCATAGAAATATATGGCCACATGTACAAATGCATATTTTAAGTAGTATTTTTCATTCATTATGCTAAAATTACTAAATGACCATCTCGTCAGCTCTAAACTGTGCAATACTAAACACTTGAAATGAGGCTAGTCTAAATTGCTGTATGCTATAAGTATAAATACAAACTGAATTTTGAAGAATAAGGAATAAATGGACCTAAAATATCTTAATACTTTTTATAATGATTACGCGTTGAAATGGTATTCTAGATATATTTGATTAAATAAAATATATTGTTAAAATTACCTTATTTTTACTTTCTTAATGGGTCAACTAGAAAATTTTAAATTACATTGTACTTTAAAAGCCATCCTACATGGCTTAGATCTGTGGCGCCCATATTTCTGGTGGATAGCTTTGCCTTAGACAGTTTCATTACCTGTTAGTCAAGTTTTCTCATGTAGCAAATTACTTAAAAGCAAATATCAATTTGCAAGAAGAAAATGAGAAAGAATATTGAAAAACAATGTCCAGAAAATGTTCTCTGATCTTAATTGGTGTATTATGTGCCTCCCTCTTCTTAGAATAGAATCCCTCTTCTCCATAGGATACTGTTTTGAGTGTTTAGTTCCAGAGGAACCCAGAACAGAGCTGAAAGGCCAAGGAAGGGAGCTGGGGAACAGGATGGCTGAACAAAAGCGCTGTGCACTGTTGCGCACAGTTGAGTAGGGATGGACAGCCAACCCAAACTGAGCCTACTACAGTCCTGCCGACTGGTTTTCATTCTTTCTCAGTCATTTTGTTTCAGGTGTGTCTTTTATACACAGTGTGTAGCTGGGTCTCTGTGAGCCCAGGTGAATAGACTTCTGAGATTTTTACCTACAGGGTCAACTTTCTCTGTGTCAGTAGTTTCTTATTAATGTTGGGTCCCACTTTTCCTCCCATCTGGCTTTTCCAGCTGTTCTTGTTATGGAACTCTTGCAAAGGTTTGAGGCAAGAGTATGAGAGACAGACCAATGAGATGTGGTTTCTTGCTTTAAAAACTTAGTTTTTTAAGGTTTGGGTGTCCTTGGGTTTTTTATTGATATTTACAATGAGGGTGTCATTTTTCTGCATTTTTATTTTTTCTTCTTGTTCTGTATTGTTTGAAACTCTCAGGGTGTCCAACATACGGCCCATGGGCCACATACTGATTTTTGTGAGGACCTTTTCTGCTTTCCTGTGCTATTAGATATCACAAAAAGTATGCACACACCTTTTATTATTATATATTATTGTTTTGTGATTTAATGTGTGGCCCGAGGCAACTCTTATTCTTCCAATGTGCAGCAGAGGAAAAGAAGGTTGGACACCCTGGGTTTGGAGGATGTTTTGAGAGGAAGCACATATTTAAGCAGATGTCAATCTGTATGTCTGGAAATTTCTCCCACTGATTTTTATAACTATAGCTGAGAAAGAGTCTATTGGCAGGGATAAATTGTGCATATATTATCATCATGATCTACAGTGGTCACGTTCCTACCATGAGAAGGAATGCAGTCTCTAAGAAGAGCTAGAGCAGCCCTCCCGAGAAAAAGTCGAGATAAGAGACAAGGAGATAGAGACAGAACGGTATGGGGGTTCCTGCTTTGCCTTGTTCATGAAATCAACCTCTACTCTGCCCTTCCCAATGATCTGGCTGCTCCATCTATAGTGAAAACTATTGAGTCAGTACATTCTCCAACCTCGCACATCATACCCTGGAGTCAGTCTCCAGCCAACACCTCTGGAGTCAGCCTATGTGGATTCAAATGCTGGCCCTCACACATCCTAAGTGGCCCACATTGTCCTTGTGCCTTAGTTTTCTTACATGTCAATGGGGATGAAAGCAGTACCTGTCTAATAAAACTGTCATCAGAACATGACTGGACACATGAAGCCCTTAACACTTACAATTGCATACGGTGAATACTTCATAAGCTTAGCTCTTACTAGGACTGGTGTAGCTCAAATTGGATGTCGATCATTTACAACTCCGAGACCTCATTAATCCGATACAGATTTAGACTAATGTCTTAGAATTATCATTTGGTACAGAGGATGAAAAAATTTATGTGTATATGCATATATATGTATATGTGTGTAGCTGTATTAGTAAGATTGTTCAATTCACTAGCAATCTGCTGAAGAATAAGGGGATATATTCAAACCTCTGCACTGGCGAGGAGATTAGGAAGGCGTTGGGACACAGAAAGCCAGACCTCATCCCACAATGCCTGCACCAAACTTTTTCACCAGAAAAACACTTGTAGGGTGGGAGTTTTATATTTCAATAGTGAATTTTCATTTTACTTTTAGTTTTTTTTTCTCAGTTTTTATTTTTATTTCCTTGTTATTTTTTCTTTTTATTTCCTTTTTTGTTTTGTTTTGTTTTTGTTGAGACAGAGTCCCACTCTATGCCCTGAGCACAGTGCAATGGCGTCACATCTCACTACAACCTCAGAATCGGGCACGGGCATCCTGCTGCCTCAGCCTCCAAAAGCCGCTGGGTTTTTCTTCTTTTTAATGAGTGGGGTCTCACTCTTGCTCAGACAAGTCTCAAGCTCCTGAGCTCAAGCAGTCCTCCCACCTTAGCCTCCCACAGTGCTGGGGTCACAGGCACGTGCCACTGCGCCCTGATAATATTAAATGCTATTGCCTATAAAGTTGGAAAGCATTTTACTAACTTTACATTGAGCCACAGAGGAACCATATTTTCATATTTATTGGCAAGAGATAAAAAAGTCACCCTTGCCCTATACTTGTTCTTGTTAAAAGAGTTCTTAGAAATACATAGGAAGTCAACGGGAAACAGAAGCGCTTCCACGGATGCTGGCCCCAAAGGGAGAAGGTTTTAAAAAACAATCCCTGCCAAATCAGGATGCTGCTGAAAATAAGCAGATAATAGACTTTTTTTAAAAAAAAAAAATCTCTGTTTCGACATCAGGCAGCACCAGCTAACTGTGTTTATAGCAAATACATGAATCTACTCACCTATAAAATGTGTGATCAGTTCGCTATGCAGTGCTTTCTTTATATAACTTTTCAATAAAATATCAATTCTATTTTACTCTTTTATTGTTTTTTAATGTTTTTCAAAAGTTTCAAGTTTTACTGCATACAATAAAATGGAAATCTGATTTTCAGTTTCAGTTCTATTACAGAGAAGATTTCTTTTTAAATCTGTAATTCCCTTTGAGGCAGAGGTGATTCCTGGAAAGGTTATGCCCCAGAGGCACAAATGAGTTATCACTTCTGTACAACTAGGGACTCTGATGTCAGAAGAACAACTGCCCAAAATTTGAATTGTTTATTAAAATGGAACCAAAATTGCACCTGTATCTTTAATACAAATGTTGAACAGGAACATACAGGAAGCGTTTTCCTCTATTAGGAAGATAAAATTCCTAATTTCTTGCTTCTCTTGTCAGTTTTCCTGTTCCTTCATAACATAATTCACAGCCATCCAATAATATCCTTTGAAATCACAGGAATTTCCCTAAAGGACTCTTCAAAATCTTCTTCCGTAAATTTTTCTGAAATAAAATTTATTTCTAATTAAGGAAGACATTCACTGCAAATAATTCATAAAATGAAAAAAAAAAATGTAAGGCCACTTCTAGCCACTAAAAAACACAGTTAACTTTTTGGTAAGCTTCCTTCTAGGCTTATATATCTACAATGTTAATAAAACTGGGACTGTAGTGTACATATGGCTTTATTATATTTTTTTCATTAATATGAGGACTTTTTATGTCATTTTATTCTTATAAAATCTTCAAATTTTTCAATCTCACATAGCTATGAAAATTCACTTAACTAACTTGAGGTGACTGGTAGTTGAGTTATTTTTTTATTGCAAGTTATTAAATTAACATCATGTATATTAACGGGTATCTTAAGTATGTGAAGCCTTTCTAAATATTTATTTCATTAAATTCTTAAAAGTATAATACTATAAACAATATTAAAGTTTTAGACACACCATGCTAAATCCTTACCAAATATGGCCTATCGGCCACCCCTCTCAGTGACAGAATAGAGTCCATTCCATCACCCAGATGCCACAAAAGGATATGATCACCAATATTTCACTCTACCTTTGTCAACTCTCAGTATTTTCATAAGAAATAAAATATCTGTCAATGTTACAAAACAAAAGCGAAGCCTTGTGGGTTTTTTAAATTTTGCTGATTTCTGCCATCATGTTGAACAGGCTTAAGCATGTTTATTGGGCATTTGGATGAAGAAGTGCATGCACAGGTTTGTGAGTTTGTGGGAGTGAGAACTATGAGCTCTGCGTCTGCGCGTTGATCTAGGAGAGGAGCAGTTAACAGCATGTGGTTCGGAATTTGATCACACAGGCATAAATCCCTGTCCTGCCCCTGGTTACTCAGGTGGTTGTGGCGAGTTTCTCAACCATCATCTGGGAAACTGAGATAGCAGAAAGGTTGGGAACCTTAAATATAGTCATCTATGCTGGGACATGGGACATACGTGTTTTCTACTATAATCTATCTGTATTCTTCATAGAGAAAAAATTCACTATAGTATTGTATATTTTGTCAGAATTTGCTACATGTGGCTTTTATTTAGGGTTATTTTTTGAGGGTAGTGAGTTTTCCATTTTCACACAGGAAAATCTATTATTTTTCCTTTTTTGCACAGGAACATCAACATTTTCTTGATGAGTTCTTATTTCTACACTTAGAAAGGTTTTTCCCATCCTACAAGTGGAAAAAAGTTATCTATACTACTGCCAGTTTTTAATGTGTCTTTTTTTAAAAAATCTAAGTTATTTTTTACAAAAAAGCAGGACACAGACTATCCAAGAGAAAATCCAGACCAAAGGAGAATGAAGGTAATGACAGGGTATCCAACATGATAGTTCCTAAATACAGTTCTATGTTAGGGTTAATTCTGTAATATCATTAAAAATAAAAAACACGGGCGGCATCTGTGGCTCAAAGGAGTAGGGCACCGGCCCCATATACCGGAGGTGTCAGGTTCAAACCCAGCCCCAGCCAAAAAAAAAACTGCAAAAATATAAAAATAAAAAACACAATTTTTTTTTCATTCTTGGGGATTCATTGAGGGTACAAGAAACCATGTTACACTGGTTGCATTTGTTGAGTAAAGTCCCTCTTACAATCGTGTTTTGCCCCCAAAAGGTGTGGCACACACAAAGATCCCACCCCCCTCGCTCCTTCCCTCTCTCTGCTCTTCCTTTCCCCACCCCTCCCTCATTCTTTCTCTCTCTGCTCTTCCCTTCCCTCACCCCCACCGTGTCAATAATTGTCATTAATTGTCCTCATATCAAACTTGATTACATGTGATTCATGCTTATCCATTCTTGAGATGCTTTACTAAGAATAATATGTTCCACTTCCATCCAGGTTAATACAAAGGCTGTAAACTCTCCATTTTTTTAATGGCTGA